>CM062811.1:494447932-494660787 GCA_031772625.1 Pinus tabuliformis
TGGGAGCTTTTTTGCAAATTATAAATAACAATTTTGAGGAGAGTGAGGTTCCAATTCTCTACAAAAAGAGGGCTTTTGCACTACTATAGGAGACAAAAATTTGTAGAGAATTATATATATTTTTGACCAGATTTTAAAGAGATGTATTACAACTCTTGAAGATTTCATGTACTCGTAGAGCTTTGATCATATCTACAACTTTTGTACACTATCAGAAAGGTTAAAGGTTGATCAATAGCCTTATTTAATTCAATTTGATTCGATTCTTGATCTAAATAAATGTCTAATTTATGGATTCTGCACTACTGTGAATTCAATTTAATTATATGCTTACTTAATCAATGAAAAATTATCTATTCCTTTTTGGATCTAATTGATATCAAGTTGAGAAATAAATTTGAATAGATGAACATTATTAGTATTGTTAACTATTTAGCATATTGATGACAAGTTTATCTCTATTTGAATCATGATTGTAATATGAGAACTGTTTTCATGATGCAATCATTCTATTGAATTTGAATTCATTTTATTTGAATTTGGAGATGTGTGCAATAGATATCTGATAACTACTTATCAAATGGTTGTATGGGCATATTCTTGTGAATAAGTGATAGGTCCTGGAACTATTTCTTTGGCTTGCTAACTTCTTTTCTAATTCAAAATTCAAGTTGATCCAAATTTACTACTTTTCTCTTGGTTGGCATCAAATCTATATCTTCCTAATCGAGATAGATTTAGGATTTATTTTATGTTGCTTGCTTCATATAGTATATTTTCATTTATATTTATTCATTGCATTTTTTTGAAGTCTCATTTTGCAGGAGAAATTTTGTTGGCGGCTTGGTGGAGCCCTTGTTTTAGCTTAAGGGTTTCTCTCTTGCAAGATATATGCAAGGGGGTAAATCTGATTGCTTCTTATTGTTGATAAGTAATTAGATATATCAAAAGTCAATTGGGAGGGTGAACGGGTAACTAGACCCAATAGAACCAGTCATAACCACTCGCTGAAATGGAAAAGGGCTTAATTTGGGGCTTTGACTGAGTGGTCTCCCTAAATGTTGAGGAGGTCAATTTTTACCATCAATATTTTTGGCGTTAGAAGGAGCGCCAACTAGCGAGTAGTCATATTTAGAGTCTTGCATTTCTTTAAAGTTTTATTTTATAGTGGTTTCTTCTAAACTTCCTAGTTGGAGTTGCTTCACTGGACTTCCACCTGCCACCACTCTAATAAAGGTAGTAAAGCTCTTGTCAAAAACACATTTTATTGGTAAGGAGAATGTTTCTTCTTTTAATCATGTTCTTCAATTTATTCTAACGTGTAACAATTATGATATTGATGAAGGTGTGATGTGTAGAATGTTCACTCTCACTTTGACAGGCTTAAAAAAACACTGGTGTAGATCATTGCCATTTGTCTCTATACACACTTGGGATGAGTTTACAAAAATATTTTGTTATCATTTTTAGGATTAAGAGTATGAAAAGCTTTGTGATCAACTTGAAACACTTCATAGATTTGAAGGTGAGTCTTTAGATGATTTCCTTATTAGATTTAAATTAATATGTTTACAGTTTCTCAATTTTAGTTAATAGGATGGTTTAAACATTTAGTTTCTCTTCCCTGTATTTCTAATCATTGTTAGGAACTAGAAGATATGAAATTTTTAAGCATATTCACTATTGTTGAAGAATCATTTGTTCAAAATGGCAATGTTGATCCGCTTCAAATAGAAAATGCAAAGGTTGCTAATGAACCATTCTAGGAGGAAATAAATGTCATTGAAATAAATAATGCTGGTCCCTAAAGTGTTGGTATTGATATTTTTTCTAATAGTAATTCATTTTCTTATAATCTAAAAATTCCTTTTTGCACTAAAGATATTTTATAAAATGGAGAGGTTGACATATGTGCAATGAATAATAAATTGATTTTTTATCAGGATAAAGAGCCATTTAATGATAGTTCTTTCAACAATGATGATAACTTAATCATTTTTATTTTTCTAATATGTCCTATGAAAATAAAGGGAATGCTAATGAAAATAGCTAAGTTATTTATGATGGTGATTCTAAGTTTAAGAATATTGAGTTAACCCATCAAGCACTAATTTCTCTTGTCCTTGATACTCAAAATCAATCTATGTGTCAATTTGAAGGGTGTTTAAAATTACATTGATACCACTACAAATGATACTCATATTGAACTATCAACACATCATGATGACTTCAATTTTCGTGAAGAAAAATCCATTGCAATTTTTAATCCTAACAATCTTCAAGTTCTCGTTCTTGGTCATAGTTGTAAACACCTTCCTCCATCATGTACCCAAGTAACCAACCAACCAGGGTAAACAGGCAACAAGAGGCTACTATGATATGATTCAACCTCCTTGGTGACCTTAAGGAAATGGAATCAACGGAAACACATTAACCATACCTTCTACATCAACAATAACACCCCGAGGAGACATCTCAACCACTAAGGCATCCTGCCCCTGGGTTCCACTAAAATTTTAGACCTCTTGACCTATGGATGCTCTCATTCTATGGGCATGCCAATGTCTAAGGAACTTTGGATGCTTTCAGAGACCCTGTTATAGACATTTTTGTGCCTTACAGCTCTAAGCATGAAATGTCCATAAACCAAGGGCTCCTAAGTCCCTAAAAGTGTTGTTCCAACCCCTAAAGGAACAAGGTCAACAAATTACAGCTTCTCCTAGAAGTTCTCCACCAGAAACTGCTCAGAATAAGTCAAAACAGGATCATTTCAGCTGCTCCACTAGCTAAGTGCGTTGCATAGCACCTAAGTCCACTCGCTAGGTGCATTGCAACACACCTAAATGCACTACCAGGGTGCGTTGAGCGGGAAATGACAATTGGCAGTGTCATTCCACGAGGTGGAGAGACAATGGAAGTTTCCATAATCTTCTCCAATGACACTTGCCTCACTGAATTCGACCAAGGATGAGTAAGAGGCTTTCAGTCTCCAAGTGGAAGCAAGAACTGACAGAGAGAAGCCACTAATCAAATCATAAGCTGACTCATCCTCCTTGCATACATCTATATATGGATCCCTCATCCCAGAGATCCAGAGGTTGGAATTTTGCACATTGTAAGGAATTGTTGTTGGTTTTGAGATACATATCAGAGAATTGGGTGATCTATGCTTTGTTGGGGGTGAAGAAGGGACTTCTTTGCTGGGAGGTTGATGCTAGGTCAGGAATCATCGGTTGTAACTCCTCCTGGATCTTCTTGTATATCAATAAAACTATTTGAGTTTCTTCTCCATGCTTTTGTTTCATTGATGCTTGTTACATTTGTATGGTTAACTTAAATCTGATCCTAAGTTATTTATGAATATAAACCCATGTCTTTTTATAGTTTCCTTCTTCTGTGATCTTACAGGTACTTGGTGAAGCTGGGCAAGTAAGGGAGCAGGTAGCTGGAAGCTGTCAAAGAGGAGAGAGATTGGATCAAAGGACTAGCGCAAGACACAGGTTGGTTCTTCCTATTCCTCTTTGTTTATAGTTCATAAAGAAGATACAAAAGTAGTTTTCTCTGTTTGTTTCTAAGGTAGCTGTCACACCTTAGTGGGATAGAGCAGTTCTAAATAGACACTTTTCCCGGTAACAAAATGGCGACTCCGCTGGGGAAGATTGTCTAATTAGTTTGTTTGTGTTTCTCTTGTTGTTTGTTTCATAAACTTATAAGTAGCAATCGAACTGCATTTGCCTTAACAAATGCAAAGTAGACATCTGCTGCTTTAATCCATTCACTGGATCTGTTTATGATTTGAACAGCTGATTCATAGACTATTTGATTTCCCTTGTGATAGCTCTTAGACCCCCCTTAGACCTACCCCTGATTTTGCATTACTGATTGCTTTTACTCGGCCAAAAACCAAAGATTAAACTGTAAACTGTGACCCAGAACCCGGATAGAATTCTCGTTTCTGCCCCAGCGCAGGCACTGTGAAGAGGTTCTGCATTTCAACGCACTTCCCGAGAGGGCAACCTACGCTGCAATGCAGTTTCTCTGTGTAACAGGTGCGCTGATCAGCCTAGCCCTATGCAGCTGAGGTTCTTTGCTTCATTCTTTCCAGTTTTGTCTCTGATTTTTGCAGCCTGTGATCAGTATATGACTGTTTCAAACCCCTTTTCCTTACTGATATTCCGCCTCATTTGTACAAAAGAACTGTAGATGTTTTTATGTGTTTGTTGAGTCGTTTACAGTTTTCCATTGCAAAAGTATAATAGTCGTACTGTCGTCCTTTGATTTAGATCTGTCGCAAGTGTCGATTTTGATCATAGGATAAAGTTTATTTGCTGTTGATGGTCGATTATGCTTTTACTTTTGCCTTTGGTTTGAATTTGTGACTTTCTAGTGTCGAAACGAGTATTTATTTCAAAATCATAAAGTGTCGTAATCATCTCTACCTTTTGATTTCGAAAAGAAGCTTGTTTATGTTTGTCACTTGAAAGCAAATTCAGATTTGTACATCAACTTTCTTTTTAGCATCAATATTAAGAAAGTGAAAAACAAATACATGCATGTGCATTTGCATATTGACAGTCTGTTTGGCTTGATTTAGGAAAGTGCATTTACAGTGTGCTCTTTGCTCTTTGCGAAAAGATTGTGTCTTTCTTTTCCCCTAGTAGCTAGGATTTTCATTGCTGAAAAGAGATAAAATTTTGTTTATCATCTTTAGATTGCATTTTAGGAATTACATCTACATCTCGTGGTGAACCAAAAAGGAAAACTCCATAAGAAAGATCAACTTAAAATAAATTCAATGAACCTAACAACGCTTTAGAACTTAACGCACAACATTTAGAGGTCTAGGCTAGAGACGTATTTCGGCGTCGTAAACCCTGGTAACTGTTGTCCTCACTGATGGTTGGGTGATTCCTCCACTTTGAGACGATAAGTGCCAGTACGGACTTGTGCTCCCATGTACCGTCAAGTATATATTGGGAGACCCCTATAGGCTTAAATCCTTTATCCATAGGAAGCCGTGTCGGCCGCCCTACTGATCGCAATGCACCGAACACAGCATTCGGGAAGATTGACTGCCGTACCGTAAAAAGTATTTTGCAGTTTTGCGATTGGTTTGGTACTCCCTCTACCTAGACCTCCAGAGCAGTCCCTTTCATTCCTTTTCAGACTCCTTAATGGAAAAGGTCCATCTGAGCACTTGTCACTTCAGGCTCATTAAAAATCAAAGGAGACTAGAGTCATCTTTTGTTTTTTCTCGACTCTTTAAAACTGAAAAAACAAGTTGTGTCAAAGCGTGTTAAAATTTATTTTAAACGGAATATTCATACCCCTTTCCTACGTTGATCTTGGGTTGAGAAAATGGAGTGTCACACGGAATGAGTCGTTAGTGCGGACACAACCAACCTCCCTAGAAGCCTAAGACTTTCTAGTGACAAACAAGACAAATAAGAGCAATCCTTCTCTAAATATGCTTTTACAATATGAGAAATCAAGTGTTTAGATCCTACCTGTAACCCAATGCTGTTGTAGTAGTCCAACTTCGTTGATCCGGATGAGCTCCTCCTTCCCTTCGAAACCTGCATTCACTAACAATCAAACGATTAAATAGCACCTGAATATCACATAAAATAAAACATATTTAACATATAGACCAAGGAGTATATGAAACAACTCATAAATAACACATTGTTGAGAAGAATGGACTAATTTGTATTAAAAGGTAACAAAAGCAACCATTACAACCTGAGCCTTGGTGTTGTGCAAGCTCCTCCCAGGGTCCACAAGAGTTCTCCCTTACTCTGATCAGCTCACCCACCTCCCAATGGAAACAAGCAAAGATGGTAATCTCTCCTCACAAGCTTCTACAAGGAAGTCCTAATTCCAGCAGCATCTACCCTTAGGAATGTTCAGCTTTCAACCTCCCCTTCCTTTGGCCCAATGCCTGTATTTATAGTGCTCTAGAGGAAGTTATTAGGTCCACCATCAATGGGATAAGCCCCTCTTTGGATGGGATAGCTCCCCTCTTGATGGGATAAGTTCCTCTTTGGTAGGGATACATGAACCATCTGGAGGCGCTTCATACACGTCAAACAAGCTTCTAGAAGACTCTAGAAATGACCACAAGTAACTTTTTTGGAGTGAAACTTGCGCCTTTTGACCTTTATAGGAGTACGCACCCATTGCTTTACATACAGAGCATACAAGTACGCAGGTATTATGAACTTGGGTTGCGTACACGCAGGTAAGGCTAAGAGAAACTGCGTACCAAAGATAATTGACTTTTAATGACTTTTCTCTCTTTCTTGAAGTTTGACATGAAGAGGAGAGGCATGAGACTTGCCAAGGAGGATAGTATGACAGTGGATGGAGCCATACTAACTGCAAATAGTCATGGTGACATTTTTTAGTGTAACAGATTGCCCCCTAAAGTGCGAAGCCTGTAGTAGATAAGGGTTTCATATCATCTAGGAAGGGTGAAGTACTTTATCATTTCAAGGATTATCTTGTGGAGATCCCAGTCGGAACCTGCAAGTATTCAACACAAAATACATATATATGATCATATCATCGCTGAGGTAGACATTCCCATACTCAGATTGAAAACTTTAACTAATTGACTATCTATTGTTCTGATACAGGAATGATTCTGCAGTACATCATAATCATAGACTTTTGTAGACACAGTATGGACGCAGCCATCTGTTTATAGTTAGTCTACTGTATAATGTATACAAAACTCCTCGCAGCCTGGATGGTGGAAACTAGATCCAGGGTCTTCATTTCTACTTCCCAAACAGGTACGATTCTAACCATGCGAATAAATGAGTTGATGTCGAACATGGTAGAAACCACTTGATTACCAGTCAATGATGTAAACTGTTAACAAGCGTGAGAGAGACCACCAGTGATGTCAATGGTTCTCAAAGTACCCAGTACAATCCATGAGTTGTGAATGAATGAGTTGATGTCGAACATTTCACGGAATCCTTCGATCGAAATTCAATGATGTAAACCTTCGTCAAAGGCGAGAAACCTGCCATTGATGCATGCAGATTTCAAGGTAGTAACGATTTCTAGGTAATCCTTCTAGATAATGTGCTAATGTCGATAGAAAGAGACCCGTTGCAGGGCAAGCCCACAACACGAAATCATAGATCAAGTTGAAGAAACGTAGCTGTAAGGACTGACTCAGGGATGGTCAAAATGGATGACGAGTATTTTGCCGATGAATGTTTATTGCAGAGACCTCTTGAACACATAACGACACGACAGATGGCTTGGTGATATTTGACCCAAAGTTAATACCCGGCTAAAGACTTTCAATGTGTTTGATCAACTGTGAGGCAGAGGATTTCCCAACCCAGGTGAATGAAAAGTGTCGTGTTCAAGAGTGGTAATAAGGCTTCTTCTGAGACAAAGGATAACAAATGGGCTCATTTTTCTCTCTTTTCCCCCACCATTTCTGGCAAGTACCTCTTTATTTTTTACAAGCTTGAGGAGGATAACATATGCTTGATTATAAGCTCATCCTTCGAATGAGTCCAACTTAGTTTTGATTCGAACCCTAAGAAGGAGTGGTCCGTTCCTGTTTGTAATCGAACAGGTCCTTTACTGTGAAATTTTAACGAGTCCAGTATAGGAGAAACTCGGCGTTTTTCATTTTTAGAGAGTCTGAAAAAACTTAAGAAGACTCCAGGGTTAAACTTTTTCGTAAATTTGTGTCTCCCAAGCCCGAAGAAAGTATAAAATAATACTTGAGAGAACCGCTTGATCTTGCGACCAAGGAGTACTTTCATGATTAGTGTCTTTGACCTGAAAAGTAAAAAGCGATCAAGGACACGTCGTTTTATTTCTAGTATCGAATTTGAAACGACAAAAATCCGGCAATCTTTTCCTGTTTTTACGGTCAGAAAAGGGCTATAAGGGGACCGTCTTTTAATTCCGTTTTAACGAGTGTAAAAGAAACGCTCGGCAATCTTTTCATATTTTGAGAGTCTGAAAAGAGCTTAAAGGTGACTCTAAGGTTTCACTTTTTCGTAAGTTTCAACGAGTTCGAAAAAATGATAAAAATGTACTCATGGTTTTCACTTTTTCGTAAATTTTAATGAGTTCGAAAAAATGATAAAAATGTACTCATATGGCCGACTTTCAATTTAATTTACGAGCAAGAAAAGACGGAAAGAACTCGGCATTTTCATTTGTTTTACGAGAATGAAAGATAGCAAAATAATCTTGGGATTTTCATGAGTTTAACGAGTCTTGAAAATAACTGAAATTGACTCGAGATAGGTTTCATTTTTACAAAAGCTTGAAACAGAGAAAAACTATGCTTCAAATTAGTTTCATTTTTACACAAGCTTGAAATAGAGAGAAAATTGTGCTTGTTATAAGTTCACATGCCCCCAGCATAATGATGCAAAACGAGGTACATGCCCCCCAAGTTTCATTGCATTCAATGAGGTGGATGGAATGAAGCTTTACTTTCAAGATCTTGGAAAGACTTGTGGGAGTTGTTTCATTTTTTAGTGAGGTTGACACAGGAAAAGAACTATCGTCAATCCCTTGTTTCATTCTTTAAACGAGCTTGACACAAGATAAGGAACTATGCTCATAACTACTCTCTACAATCTACCTAACAAAAAACTCTACTCGAAAAACCTTGATTCATTTTTTAACGAGCTTGACACAAGACAAGGAACTATGCTCTAAAAACCTTGATTCATTTTTTAGTGAGCTTGACACAAGACAAAGAACTATGCTCATGACTACTCTCTACAATCTACCTACTTAACCTACCCTTCTTTCATTTTTTAACGAGCTTGACACAAGACAAGGAACTATGCTCAAAAAGTTCGCGTGCCCTCAGTTTAATGATGCAAAATGAGGTACATGTCCCCCAGGCTTCATTGCATTCAACCAGATGGATGGAATGAAGGTTTACTTTCAATATTTAACTTGAAAAGGGAGTTGTTTCATTTTTAAGGAGGTTGACACAAGAAAAGAACTATCCTCATACCTGATTCATTTTTTAACGAGGTTGACTCAGTAACAGGAATTATCCTCAAAACCCTACTTTCTACAATCTACCTACATATCCTAAAATCTACCTGATTCATTTTTTAATGAGGTTGACTCAGTAAAAGAACTATCCTCATGCTAGCCTGTTTCATTTTTTAACGAGGTTGATACAGGAAAAAACTATCCTCGTACTCACTGATTCATTTTTTAACGAGGTTGACACAGTAAAAGGAACTTTCCTCACAACATCCAATTTCATTTTTTAACGAGGTTGAGAGAGGAACAAACTATCCTCGCGAACACCTGTTTCATTTTTTAACGAGGTTAGCACAGGAAAAGGAACTATCCTCGTACCTGATTCATTTTTTAACGAGGTTGACTCAGTAACAAGAACTGTCCTCGCAAACACTAATCATGGCTTCCAACTGAAAGAGAGACATGTCAATGGACACACCTTGATCATGGCTTCCAAGAGGTCTTCATCAGAAGGAAGAATAGTTCTTTGGAAGGAACACATGTCAAGGGACTCAAAAGGGATAAGAACATCGTGTTCCAGTAATCCCATAGAGTTTTCCATGTCAATTACCGGATCTAAATCAAATGAAGATGAGCAAACAGTGAGAGGCTTACTTACATCGGTAACTGAAAACATGGGACTAGTTGCCACATAATTAACCCGTGGCGAGGTAGATACCACTTTAGAATCAGGAACATTTAGGGGTGTCATATTATTGGTAGTTGAGACAAGACTAGGGAACAAAAGCTGGTCTACAGTCACAATACTGCCATTGTGAGGGAAAGACATCACGCGAAAGAGTGTCGATACGACAGCTTTCATTGCATAAACATAGTCTCGCCCAAGGAGTAAATTGAAATCCAAGGGACCTCGAACTACCATAAGATCAATACTGACAGTTTTACCTTCCAAGGTAATAGAAAACTTAGGAAGGATCCCTAAAGGTTCACTAATGGTTTTGTTAAAAGCTTTCAGATTCTGCGTAATAGGCGCAAGCTGAGGGGAACCCAAAGCTTTCCAAACAGTTGAGGATAAAATACTAACAGAAGCACCTTCATCTACCTGTGTACGATGTATGTCCCTACCACCAGCCTTGACAATGATTTGGAAAGGGATGGAGGAAGGAAGACGAGGTTCTGTCAGTCTATTCCAATCAAAGGAAAAGACCTCAGTACTTGGAGGGGGTTCTGTAGAAACAGATGAAATGCCCCCCGGCATAGAAGAATCTAATGTAACAAGAAGAACCTGAGCGGTATGAAGTTCACTCTCTAAAGGAAAAGTGGGATCGACCGAATGTGAAATTGAATCGACCACTTGATCAACTAATTGATCATCAACCTGAGTGACATGAGTTTCACTCTCCAATGGAAGAGTGTGATCGACTGTACTTGAATTTAAATCAATCACTCTATCAGTTGACGGTAGGTTGGGAGAAAGTTTACGGTAACCAGTTGGAAATTCTTGCTGTGGAACAGTAAGGTTTTCCAACAATGTTGAGGCTTCATCCATGTGAGGGCAAATGTGAGTTTGATGACTCCCTTTGCATAACTTACAAGGAAACCTAACTTTACCCTTTTTCCCAGGAACCTGACTATCACTGGTTGATGGATCAATGGAAAGTTGATGAGATTTTTCTGACCATACATCCAAGACCTTTGGAATACCAGGACAATTGACAAGGAAGTGGTCACCCTTACAAAGCCTGCAAGGGTATTTGGGTTTACGATGCATGTCGGAGTTTTCCTCAACACAACTAACACTTACAGTCGTGGTTGGTTGGTTGACTTCTTTCTTATCTTGCTTCTTCTTCTTCTTCTTCTTCCCTTTCTTCTTCTTCTTAGCCTCCTGGTTACTAGCATCAAGGCTTTTACCAGGCGAAGAGGAAGAAATGGAGGAAGAAAAACTAGGCGAAGAAGGTAAAGGGTCAACAGAAGGTTGGTGATGTTGATATGGTGAACTCTGTTGAGGTAAAGCATCCGGTTGAGATGGAACAATTGGAGTATTTTGGGTCAACGAAGTTGAAAATAACCATATCGGTAATCCTATTGTAAATCCAGGTAACGACAAAGTAGCCATATAAGGAGGACCAACATTTCCAAAGTAAGGAAAAGTACTAGGATTCTCGTTAGGAGGGGTTCCTAGGTTGGTAAATTCCGGAACATTTGCCATTATATTCAACTTCAGTGAATTTTATTAACAATTTATAACTAAAATTAACAATTCACAATTCACACCTAACAATTAAAATTCACAATTCACACGTATGGTCTCTAAAAGTAAAAAAACAAACAAATTAACACGCGCTATTAAATCTAGGAGTCAAACCACACACAAACAGTAACCTTCCGGACCGAAAACACTAGTTGGTGATGAAATCCAACATCGTAGAATTCAATACAGAAGTGGCGGGTGGAACAGTTACCCCGGCAACTTGCTTAATGAATAGACTGGACCAAGTTCCTCCACTTTAACCGTCTCGAGTGAAGTGAACCCCCCAGAAAATCCAAGTGAGTCTAGCCGACGTCTGCTCCAGGTATGGTGGGATCTTCCCTCCACCGTCACCTTGGGTAGAACCCTAAAGATAATGGTCACTAAGGTCACCAACAGCAACAAATACACCTGGGGGAATAGTCTACGACCCGATAGCACGCAAGGGCAGAGTAACAAGCTCAATCCCCTTGCCGGCTCCTTGACAATAATCCAAGGTTTACCGACAAGTGACCCCAGGCTCCTCGACAATAATCTGAGGTTTACCATTTGTAGTACGTGCGTATCTGGCATCTTTCCCAATGAAGGAGGATTGATCCCCTCACTGGTTCGGATACGGTCTCGTGCTTCTCCTTTAAGAGGAGCTTTCCCAGAGCATAAATGTAACAGTTGGATTTATCCTACCACAAGATGAGCTACTTGTTTGGTTTTTTTGTCTTGGAGAGTTAATTACTCTCCTACTCCAAGACACTAGCCTAAGCTATGTTGGTGTATCAGAGCCCTAGAAATGTAAAAATTACTAGTTGAATTTTAATTAAGCGCTGTGTTATTAAGGTTGTTATTACTCAAATGGGTAAATGGATACGAAACCAATGGTGTTATGACCCGACTCAACTGAATGCAATCGAATATGATAATGTAATCTTTTCAATTCGATGAATCCTAACTAAAGTAAGGAGAGAGTTTCCATTCACTTCCAACAATGCAAAAATTGATCACTAAGAGAAAATATAACAAATTCTCTAATGCACTAATTTTATCAAGAAAAACTAATGCAAATCAATTCCAAACCATTTTTTTATTTTTTATTTTGTGTAAATTCAAATCAAAGAAAACTGATCTAAATCTACGATTGATTTTTCAGAATGTAAACTATGCAATTGTAATCTAAGCACAATTCACTTGAAAAGTATGCAAATGTAATCTATGCACATTTTCCATTCATATTCTGAAAATGAGAATTCTAATTATGAAAATGTGATCTATGCAAGAGAATTCTTAGACACAAGACGATTCTAATGTGATCTAAGAACCAATCAAGTGCAAGTCGAGAAAATTGGGTGAGAGTTCCAACGATCAAAAAATAAAAAACACTCAAAGGCGATTAACACTCATACACAATTTAGCCCAAATTTTTTTTGCAAAAACAGAAGCAAAAAGATGCAAAGTTGTGAAAAGACTGAGAGAAACCTCTAAGTAATGACCAAAGGAAAACAAATCAAGAATTTCTCAAGAAAGAGACTCAAAACACCCAATTGATGAAAGCTTAGAGCAGAAATGCCAATGAAACAAGCCTAGGTGAAGATTTATGGCAGAAAACCAGTGGATATGGGCAGAAAAACAAATTAAAAACTAAAACTAAAAGGCAAAAAAGAAGAAAATTGGAATTTTCTTGATTTTGACAGGGGTACGCAGGTTATCTGTTGACACAGGCGCGGGTACGCCCTATGCACAAAGACGCAGTGTGTACAAGTACGCACTGTGTCAAACTCAGAGACTGCGTACTGCTGGCAAAGCTAAGAAAAATAAAAATCTAAATTGACTCTAAGCTAACCCACCCAAATACACAGTTAGACAGCCAAAAATCAGAAAACAAGCGGTTTTTCTCAGACCAAAATATCAAATCAAAAAGAACTCAAACACATTCATGGATTCCCCAGTGGAGTCGCCATTTTGTCACACGAAATGAGTCGTTAGTGCGGACACAACCGACCTCCCTAGAAGCCTAAGACTTTCTAGTGACAAACAAGACAAATAAGAGCAATCCTTCTCTAAATATGCTTTTACAATATGAGAAATCAAGTGTTTAGATCCTACCTATAACCCAACGCTGTTGTAGTAGTCCAGCTTCGTTGATCCGGATGAGCTCCTCCTTCCCTTCGAAACCTGCATTCACTAACAATCAAACGATTAAATAGCACCTGAATATCACATAAAATAAAACATATTTAACATATAGACCAAGGAGTATATGAAACAACTCATAAATAACACATTGTTGAGAAGAATGGACTAATTTGGATTAAAAGGTAACAAAAGGAACCATTACAACCTGAGCCTTGGTGTTGTGCAAGCTCCTCCCAGGGTCCACAAGAGTTCTCCCTTACTCTGATCAGCTCACCCACCTCCCAATGGAAACAAGCAAAGATGGTAATCTCTCCTCACAAGCTTCTACAAGGAAGTCCTAATTCCAGTAGCATCTACCCTTAGGAATGTTCAGCTTTCAACCTCCCCTCCCTTTGGCCCAATGCCTGTATTTATAGTGCTCTAGAGGAAGTTATTCAGGTCCACCATCAATGGGATAAGCCCCTCTTTGGATGGGATAGCTCCCCTTTTGATGGGATAAGTTCCTCTTTGGTAGGGATACATGAACCATCTGGAGGCGCTTCATACACGTCAAACAAGCTTCTAGAAGACTCTAGAAATGACCACAAGTAACTTTTTTGGAGTGAAACTTGCGCCTTTTGACCTTTATAGGAGTACGCACCCATTGCTTTACATACAGAGCGTACAAGTACGCAGGTATTATGAACTTGGGTTGCGTACACGCAGGTAAGGCTAAGAGAAACTGCGTACCAGAGATAATTGACTTTTAATGACTTTTCTCTCTTTCTTGAAGTTTGACATGAAGAGCAGAGGCATGAGACTTGCCAAGGAGGATAGTATGACAGTGGATGGAGCCATACTAACTGCAAATAGTCATGGTGACTTTTTTTAGTGTAACATGGAGCCTACCAACCAAGGAATTCCCCTTGGTGGAAATCCTAGTCCCTTCTCCTCTTGGGGAGATGTTGGTGCGCCCCATATGGCCACATTGTCGCTTCCAGGACTAATAATTGGTTTGCCTGTATGGCTCTTCTCAACCTCTATCATTCAGAACACCACCATTCCTGAACAATCGAATCAGCAATTAGACGAGTCCAGAGTTGCCCACCAGCCTTCTACTTCCTCTAATTCTTCCTCTCCTCCTTCCTCTTCGCTTGATGGAGCTGGTAAAGCTAAAAGCCAAGTTCCTAAGGAGAAGAAGGAAAAGAAGAAGAAAGAGAAGAAGAAGAAGGAGCCAAAGGCGAATGGGGGAAAATGAGTGTCGTCTAACAAAAATCCACACACTGCACCGACCAGGCCTAAATCGCCATGTGTCATTTGCAAAGGAGACCACTTTCACAGAATTTTCCTTGCATCCCCCGGATACTAAGGGACTAGTCTCCTCGTTTGCACAACCTGGTGTCGTCAACCGCTGATGATCATGTTGAAAGCATACCGTCAACTAGTGAAAGTGAATCCCCAGGACAAAAAGGGAAAGCTAGATTTCCTTGTTAACTGTGCGAAGGCAATCATGTCGTCCACCGTTGTCCCTTCTTAGACGAATATAAAAGAGTTTTGGATCATCGTCCGGTGTCACCGTTACGACTTCCTCCTGGATATAAAAAAATCTTGCCGAGTCCGTCACTATTTGAGAATCCAGCTGGCCCGCTCAGGTGGTCGGCTGAAGCACCTATCATTGAAGATAAACCATCTGGATCCATACCAGACAAAAGTCAAAAGGTCGAGGCGGCAGTTGACCCGGTCTTGCCTTCAGAGGTTTCATCTTCAGATGATACAGTCACTGAAGAGAACAAGAATGACACCGTCCAAATTCTCTTCATAAACACAGACTCCGACGAGCATGGGGGCAATCTACCCGTTTCTTTACCGCAGGAAGGAAGTTCGTCAGAGCCATACCCGGCCATCTATTCGGTCCCACCTCCAAGCAACCTAGTTGTCTCCTTCGACTGGAATCAACTAGGCAGACCCCGTTTACCAGCAAGCATACCATTCCGAATTATCGTTCAAATATATAGAATGGTTATGGCTGGTACCATCATAGATGAGGGGGCTTCTGTGAGTATCCTTTCCTCAACTGCTTGGAAAGCACTTGGTTCACCATCGCTTTTGCCTAAGATGAGAAATCTGACAGGCTTTGATAAAGGAACCAGTCGACCTTTAGGAATCCTTCCCGATGTGCCCATAACATTGAGAAGGAAGACAGTTCGCATGAACGTAATGGTAGTTCAAGGACCCTTGGATTATAACCTACTCCTTGGACGAGACTATATTTATTGCATGGGAGTGATTGTCTCCTCACTCTTTAGAGTAATGTGTTTTCCGCACGAAGGAAGAGTGGTCAAGCTCGTGGACCAGCTTTCATTTCCCGGATCACGCATAGAAAATAGTCATATACCGTCCCTAAATGGTCTTTTCACGCAAGAAATGTCTCAATCTCCAGTCCGTCCTCCCGATAAGCGCGAGTAATTTGGAGGGATATGACTGAAACCCAAGGGGCATGCGTCCTCGTCTGCTTCGGCAGGAAAACTTCGGGTATAGAGTAGGTTTCCGTGGGAGAATATGCCTAGTTTGTACCCCCGTCCGTGATTGGAAGAGGGGGTTATTCTAGTACAGGATTCTCTTGTCAAAGTTATGTGAGTTGGCGAGTGCCACCACTCACCTTTGTTTATTTCGGTAGATATTGCCAGAGAATTGTTTTGTTTGCGCCGCGAATAGAACAATCTTTGGGTGACCTGTAAGAGGTAGGCCTCTCTCGGTAAAACAAATGTTTTGGCGGAAATGAAGTAGAGGTAACTTTGAAACTCTGTTTTATACCTGGGGGCATGCAAACCTTTTGGAGTGCAAGCGATGGGCGACTATTTATTTTTTAAATTTTTAGGACCTCTAACCCTTTAAACTCGTAGGATTAGTCGTCACCTAACTTGCATAAAGAAAGGATGTGGGGCAAAAATCTAAAAGTTGCCATTTTTATATGAGACATTCTTATCATATGACTGGATTAATCGAGCAATGTTACTGCGAGGTTCATCTCGTTAAAAAATAAACCTGGATCGAGCAGTGTTTACGCGAGGTTCAAGCTCGTTAAAAAATAAACCCGGACCGAGCAAATGTTTCCACCCGCGTTTAAGCTCGTTAAAAAATGAACTATCCCCTGGTAAATGACCACCGTGAATGTAGCACTTCAGCCATTAAAGCCTTGGTCGTGTTTGCACCGTCACCTCCACTTTTTCATTGGCCGATCATTCACCTCCATTTGATTGTTTACCCATTTTGAGGAACAGCTGCAAAGAGTGATTTCACTAGCCATCCTTGTGACACTGCCGTAATTGGAAAATTCCAAACCTTACCTGGAATCAGCTGCTACCCATTTTATCACTCGTTCCTCAAAAGACGAGTCTTCTTTAAGCTCTTTTCTGACTCGTAAAATATGAAAAGATTGCCGAGTTCTGGCCTTCCAACTCGTTAAAGCGACAGGAAGTGCTATCCCTCCTCTAGATTTTAATCTTTTTGGACCTGAGGGATTATTGCACAAAAAGATCGAGCGCATGTTTTGTTCGGCTCATTAAAGCTAATCGAAAATTCATCCCTTCTGTATTGTTTTATACTTTTTCGGACTTAAGGGATTAGATGACAAAAAAGGAATTTTGGAGTTACCTTTACGTACCTTTTCATACTCTCTAAAAATGAAAAGGACCGAGTTATCTTTGTCGTTAAACTCGTTAAAAAGATTAATAGCGACAAACTTGTCTTTAGACGAGAACGAGTTTCACTATCGCTAGGCTCGTTAAAACATAGCGATGGGTTTGCCCGAAGGGAAAATTATAGAACAAGCATATGTTATCCTCCTCAAGCTTGACAAAAATAAAGAGGTACTGGTCAGCAATGACTGGGGAAAAATTGGGAAGAAAACTCAAAGAATCTTTATTGGTAGCAAGTCGCTCTTGAACATGACACTTCCACTCCGTGCCCGAGTCGGGTTGGGTTGTTTCGTTCACCGGTCACATCGCCATGGTCTCGCCATACCATCCACATTTGGGGTTAATGATACCAATCCATCACATAAGTGTCGTCGACATGTTCAAGAGAAGTCATCCAGAAAAGCCACCTGTGTCCCGCCCACTACCATACATTATACTCCATTTTTTCACGACCGCCACCCTGAACCATATATCAACAGATCATTTTCACCTCCATCAATATCATTTGCTCCGTTTTGTGTCATTGATGTGGGATTCATTAAGGCCCTCCTATGACGGATCACTTCTTGTCGACATCAGCTCATTATCCAAGAAGTTGGTCTAGGAACACCCCATTCAGTACTTTGAAGCTTGCATGCCTCAGTGGCAATTTTCTCACTTCCGGCGACAGGTTTACATCAATGACCTTCGACCGAAAGATTTTGCGTGGTGTGCGACGCCAAGTCCTTTATTCACACCACGTGAATTGTACTGCAATACCTTGAGGATCATTATCATTACCGGTGATTCCTCTCGCGCTTGTTAACGATTTACATCATTGACTGGTAATCAAGCGATGTCTTTCCATGTTCGACTTCAAATTTTTTTTCACATGGATCGACTTGTACTTCGAGTGAATATCGGACGAGATTGAAGACCCCGGATCTAGTTTCATCCATCCGGGCCGCGATATATATTCAGGAAAATAAATACATTCAAATCTACAGCATTACAACACAGATAATCATCCTACCAAAAGGATGATGGCTCTATCAGAATCATCAGTCTACCATCAGACGATTGTCTGTCCTATGTACATGAAAATGAATTTATAAAGCTGAGCATGGGAATGCCCGCCTCAGCTAGATCATGAAAACAGTATGAAGATAATGTATTGTATTGTATCTTATTACAGGTCTCCTCCCAGCATTGAAAGAACTTCGGATCCTCATAATAAAGCATTTCACCCGATAAACAGCCTCATACTTTAGGGGGCAATTGTTATAGACATTTTTGTGCCTTACAGCTCTAAGCATGAAATGTCCATAAACCAAGGGCTCCTAAGTCCCTAAAAGTGTTGTTCCAACCCCTAAAGGAACAAGGTCAACAAATTACAGCTTCTCCTAGAAGTTCTCCACCAGAAACTGCTCAGAATAAGTCAAAACAGGATCATTTCAGCTGCTCCACTAGCTAAGTGCGTTGCATAGCACCTAAGTCCACTAGCTAGGTGCGTTGCAACGCACCTAAATGCACTACCAGGGTGCGTTGAGCGGGAAATGACAAGTGGCAGTGTCATTCCACGAGGTGGAGAGACAATGGAAGTTTCCAGAATCTTCTCCAATGACACTTGCCTCACTGAATTCAACCAAGGATGAGTAAGAGGCTTTCAATCTCCAAGTGGAAGCAAGAACTGACAAAGAGAAGCCACTAATCAAATCAGAAGCTGACTCATCCTCCTTGCATACATCTATATATGGATCCCTCATCCCAAAGATCCAGAGGCTGGAATTTTGCACATTGTAAGGAATTGTTGTTGGTTTTGAGATACATATCAGAGAATTGGGTGATCTATGCTTTGTTGGGGGTGAAGAAGGGACTTCTTTGCTGGGAGGTTGATGTTGGGTCAGGAATCATCGGTTGTAACTCCTCCTGGATCTTCTTGTATATCAATAAAACTATTTGAGTTTCTTCTCCATGCTTTTGTTTCATTGATGCTTGTTACATTTGTATGGTTAACTTAAATCTGATCCTAAGTTATTTATGAATATAAACCCATGTATTTGTATAGTTTCCTTCTTCTGTGATCTTACAGGTACTTGGTGAAGCTGGGAAAGTAAGGGAGCAGGTAGCTGGAAGCTGTCAAAGAGGAGAGAGATTGGATCAAAGGACTAGCGCAAGACACAGGTTGGTTCTTCCTATTCCTCTTTGTTTATAGTTCATAAAGAAGATACAAAAGTAGTTTTCTCTGTTTGTTTCTAAGGCAGCTGTCACACCTTAGTGGGATAGAGCAATTCTAAATAGACACTTTTCCCGGTAACAGACCCACATGCCTATGTCCAAGGACTTTTCCTAGAAGACTTGTACCAGTGTCCGTGGAATTTAAGGCATTTTTCTAGCTCAGAATTTTGGCCACTTTGCATAACTTTTTGCGACTTCCAGAATCTATCTAACACATGATGAAAAGACTAATAAACCAAAAGTCAACTTCAAGACTAGGCATGACCATCCCCAACCAGGATTGACATTCTATCAAACTCTTGGCATCAATGTAAACTGCAAGTCTAGTATACAAGATAGAACATGCATGACTGAAAAATATTATGATACATGAGAAGCATGATCACCACCTTCTCCCTTGAACTATTATAAAATCAATTATGTCTTGTATCCATCATTTTAACAATTTCAAGTAAATACATGAAATAAACATGACATGAACCAATCAATTAACCATGCTTGTAACTAGCATAAAACCATGGAAATAACAGAGACATAGCAACCATTAAATCCACATAAAAAAAAGTACATATAATCAATACTTGAGAGTGTAACATCCCAATTTTGTCAGAAGTTTAATATGCCAAAAAATCTTTTGATAGATTCATTAAATTTCCATCCTTAGTTTCAAGATCCATTTGATAGTTTCTTGGAAAATTCAATTCAACAGAAGATTTCTAATAGTTTGCCTCGTGTACATAAAACTAACATTGTTGTGAAGGAAAATCCCCTCTGTGAACATAGGCGATCCCTTTAGCCCAATGAGTAGGCCTAGCAACAAGCTAAACAAAATAACATACACTTTCGTAGCTTATGTTTGACAAATGCATAAGGAAGGAGAAACCTACCTCATTCTGATGCTAATCGCTCGATCCTTGGTGATGGCTTTGAATATTTTGCTCCAGGCCTCGTTCCTTAGTTATTCTTCACGTCCAGGTACCTGCAAGGAAGATTAAAGTACTATGTAAGATAAAAAAATCATATATGGCATACATCAAACATAAACTACTTAACAGATCAAGGAACATTAAGCTAATAGCATAAACATTTAAATAATTATGGAAAGTGAACATCATATGTATATATTAAGAAGCTACAAAGGGAAGCATACAACGATTCCTTGATGTTGGAGACCTCATTTTGGTGGATGTCCAAGTCCAAGAAAAGACTCTTCAAGCACTCCTTATCCAAGCTAGAAAGGGTAGCATGTAAGCATAATCTCAACATAGGGATGCAACAATCAATGACCAACTAGTTGGGGATGGAAGGGAGTAAATTTATAGGAAAGGAGAGGGAGTTAGGGATCTAAAAAAGAGGGAGTAAGGTTCACATCTCAAGGGGAAAGTCCATGATGATAATTTAAAGAGGCCCAAATGCAAGAGCTCAACCATATCAACAACAACCAATATCTAGCTCATTATTCTCGAAGGTTCTAGTGAGCAAAGCTTCTCCTCCAGCTTGGGAAAACCTTCCAAAATAGGTTCAACGTAGGTTTTTGTATCAAAACCTGCATTAGAGGAGCGAGTGTGTAACTGAGAAATCTACCATCAGCATGGGCAAGCAGTGGAGAAAAATGCGATGATGCCAAAAATTTGGTTTTTAGGCAACCTTCTCTAGAATGGATTCAGGGTAGTTTTCATTTAATTCTTCAAGGAGGCTTTGGTTTCTATATCATGATGGATATGTTGAACAGTAATCAATTTTTTGGCACTTCAGGGTATAGAATGGGAAATGAATAGGAGGTATGACAAAATGCTGTGTAAAAGATGCCCCTTAAAGCATGAAGGTAGAACAGGGAGTGATGGTAGAGATGCTTTACAAGTCAGTGCAAGGACGAGACCAACACCATTATGAGACCTGCAAATCAAAAACACATGAATCCATGGTATGGTCACAACCATCCATCCAGAGGAAACATGTGTACAATCATGAGTGACTCATAAATCCATGCAACCGGGACTTCATTAGACAAAATCCAGGGTCTTGTGCTCCTATCTCGACCCGATCAATGTACAAATTATAATGATAAGAATAGATGTGTCAAAGTTGAACATGATAGAAAACCATCTAATTACTAGTCAATGATGTAAATCGTTAACAGGCATGAGAGAAACAACCAATAATGGCAATGGACCTTAAGGTACAATCAACACAATCCACAAATGTGAATAATGAAGCTAAAGTCGAACAGCCATGGAATCATATGATCAATGGTCAGTGATGTAAACTTATTATTGAATGCGAAGAACTTTTTGTTGAGGTATGGAAGCTCTAAGGTACTGGAAGGGAGTTTCTAGATCATCTTCCTGGATAATGAGCTGAGGTCGACAGGAAGTGATCCATTGAAGTAGGGCCATAATGAATCCCACATCATTGACATGAAAAAAATGATTTAGTAGAGTAGAAAAGTGTGATTTAGGACTCTGGAAGAAGGTCAAGCAGTGTATAGGCAGCAAAGAACTGTAGATAGGACGTGTCTTGAACATATCAACGTCACGACTCTAAAGTTTGGCACCATTTGACTCAACATAAGATCAGAGGTCATTGTGACGAGGCAATATAATTGGATGAGAGACAAAATGGATTTCCCAAACCCAGGGAGGCAAGTGACTAAGTGAGGATGTCCCAAAGCTAACATGAGCAAAAAATGAGTGTCATGTTCAAGAGCGACGTGCTTCCTTTACAGGATACAAGAGATGAAAGCTTTCACTTTTTCCCCCACCATTCTTGGTGATTACCCCATTTTTTTTACCGCGAGCTTGAAGGGGATAACATATGCTTGCCATATATATTCATCCTTCAAATGAATCCATCCAAGTAAGTTTTATGAGTCTTAGGAAGGAGAAACTCAGTCCCTTCATGGTGACAAGTCCTGCATCGTTTAAGTTATACGATTCCGACGAACATGAAACTCGACATATTTTTCATGTTTATATATTTTAATAAATAAGAGAAAAAGAAAACTCCAAAGATCCCTTTTTGTAAATTGTCTCTTGAACTCAAAAAGGTAGAAAACAATATCCAAGAGAAACTATTATTCATGTTCAACTAAGGTATTCCTTTTCGTACAATATTCTATGTCCATCTAGAAAAGGGTTAAACTTACACTGAGTATACGTCATTTCATTTACTTTAATGAGTTTGAAAATACAAGTACTCAGAAATATTTTCATATTTCGAGAGTCAGAAAAGAGCTAAAAGATGACTCTACCTAGAAGAACAAGGATAGGAATTGGCTCTGGTCATGATGGAATTGCTCAAAACATGTAAAGGTTAATAGGTTGGCTAATAAGACCACTCAATGCGTATGTTCCTCAAGCAAGGTTAAAACAACCAAGTGAGAGCACATGATCGGCTAAAGAGATGGTGAAAATGAAATGAAACAACCAAGGCTCATTTATCAAAAACAGGCTGATAAAAATGGTAATCATGAGAGGTAAATTGGGAATGGTTTCATTTTGACACAAGCTTGAAACTTGGGAAACTATGCTTGAGTAAACTTGAAGATGGTTTCATTTTTCACACGCTTGAAACATGAGAAAAAACTATGCTTGGATTTGGTTTCATTTTTACACAAGCTTGAAATAGAGACAAACTATGCTTGAGATTTGCTTTCATTTTTACACAATCTTGAAATGAAGATAAACTATGCTTGATATGACTTTGCATGCCCCCAACATAATGACTCAATTTGAGGTACATGCCCCCTAAGTTTCATTTCGTTCACCTAAGTAGACTACTGGTTACTAAAAGGTGGATGGAATGAAGGTTTACTTGACTGGTATTTTACGAGATCTAATCAAAGACTCAAATTAGAAGGGGATTTGTTTCATTTTTTAATGAGCTTGACACAGGAAAAGAACCATGCTCATGACATTTTGTTTCATTTTTTACCGAGCTTGACACAAGTAAAGGAACCATGCTCATGAGGACCTATTTCATTTTTTAACGAGGCTAACATAATAAAAGAACTATCATCATGGGAACCTATTTCATTTTTTACCGAGGTTGACATGGTAAAAGAACTATCTGCATGTGAACCTATTTCATTTTTTAATGAGGTTGACATAGTAAAAGAACTATCCTCATAACACCTATTTCATTTTTTAACAAGGTTGACATAGTAAAAGAACTATCCTCATAGAAACCTACATCATGGACTATAAGAGCACATGGACTCCATGAGGTTCTCATCATATGGGAGAACAAAACTTTGGAAGGGATACATGTCTAGGGATCCAAAGGAAAAATCAAGCTCCAATGCCCCAGTACATGATGTACTACATCACCTACTAGATCATCAGTAGATGTGGGCATGGAATAGGTGGCCATGTAATTAACCCGTGATGAGGGGGATATTAGTTGCATATAAGAACCATTTAGGGATGATGGTTGATTGGGTATTGATTCAAGACCAATGAATGTGATTTGATCAATTATCGCAATGCTTCCTTCATGCAGGAAACACATCACTCGAAAGAGAGAAGAAACAAGAGCTCCCATGACATAAACATAGTCACAACCAATGAGTAGATTAAAATCCAACGGGCCTTGGACAACCATCACATCTATATAGACAATCTTTCCTCCCAAAGTAATAGGTAACTTAGGAAAGATCCCTAATGATTGATTTGTTCTTCTGTTAAAAGCTAGCAGATTCTAGGTGACAGGGACAAGCTGAGGAGAACCTAAATATTGCTAAGCAAGTGAGGATAAGATGCTAACATATGTGCTTTCTTCTATGACTATGCTAGGTACGACCATATTGTGACAATGTATTGTAATGTGGAAAGGCACACAAGGCAAAAGAAAATATCCTACTAGTCGACTCCAATCGAAACACATGACTAAACTACTTGAAGGGGGTGTCATAGTAATGTAAGAGCTACCCTCTTGCACTATGGGAATGGGAGAAGTGCTCTCATACACCTCAGAAATTGGAGGATTTCTCTCCAATTCATTCGAAACTGAAGAAACTAGAAGAACCTGAGTAGTATGAGGCTCACCCTCTACTAGAAAGCTACAGTTAACTGAAGGTGGAGCTAAGTCTACCATTTTCTCAACCAATTTTTGGTTGAGAATGGACCCATAAGACTCACTTTCAGAGAGAGTGGGGTTGACCAAATATGGTTTTTTATCAATCACTTCATCAACTGGAAAATTATCAGGAGAAAGCTTCTGATAACCAATCGGAATACGAGGCTGGGAAGCTATAAGGTTTTCCAAATCTTTGGAAGCCTCATCCAAAAGAGGAAAAAGGTCAATGGGATGATTACCTTCACACAAATTACAGGGAAATTTTACTTTTCCCATTTTCCCATGGACCTTATTATTACTAGTTGAAGGTTTATCACCTGCATGATCTCTAGAGGTTGATGAGAAAGGTTGATGTGAACTTGTGGACAACACTTCTAAGACCTTGGGAATACTAGGAAAATTTCGAAGAAGGTGGTCACCCTTACATAACATGCAAGGAATTATACTTTCTTGGTTGGCTGGAAGATTTTTCTACATCAGCTTCCCCTATAAATGGATGCTTGGTTTCCCCCTTGCTTATTTTGCTTCTTATTCTTTTTCTGCTTCTTCTTCTTCTTCTTCTTAGCTTCATGGTTACCAGAATCCAAACCTTCACAAGGCGAAGAGGAAGAATGAGGTGAAGAAGGTGAGGGGTCAAATTTAGGATCAACGTGAGGTTGATGTTGTTCAAGTGGAGGAGAACTTGATTGAAAATAAGTTTGGACACTCGAAATCACCGAGGTCAAAAATAACCAAACTGGAAGACCAATGGTCAATCCAGGAAGGGATAATGTTGCCATATACGAAGCACCAATATTTCCAAATGAAGGAAAAGAACTAGGATTCCCATCAGAGGGGTTTCCTTGACTAGTAGAATCAGGAAATGTTGCCATCAGTATCAACCTAAGATCTACTCAGGAGTATTTCCATAGGAAGGATGTTGTTTCGTGGTTAATTAATTAATTTTAGAAATTAACAAAACAAAATAAAATTGGGGTAAACTAGGCATGAGGGTTTACCAAGTATCCATGAACTGCAATATACACCTTAGCTGAAACCAAGGACTTAACGTATGAAAGCCAATCTCCTTGAATGTTGTGTTCGATGTATCATGTCGGCTAACTCGGTTACCTATGGCTAAAGGATAACATTCTAGTGGGGTCTCACAATATATACACAATGGTATGGGTAGCACAAGTCCGTGTTAGCATTGTCTAATTCATAACCATTTGATGAGAGTGTTCCCATATACTTTCCATACGTGGAGTGCCTTCAATATACCTGAGAGTACTAGAGAACAATCCTATATACTTCTGTACGTGGAACAGGATATCACCCCTAGGATAAAATGCAAGTAGATAACGATAACTGCTAGGTTTATAGATGCTGGAACACATCTCTAGCCTAGACCTCTAAGTGTTTTTATTATGTTCCAAATGATCCTTAAGTTAATTCAATAAATTTTAAAGTTTTCCTTGAATTAGGTTTCAATTTTGGACTCAAACAATGTCACCTGAATCCTAGAATGCAACTATATGAGAAAAAGGAAACCTTTCATTTCAATGAATTATACACTAATGAGGGGAGAGAGATCAAGCAATTAATGCATTAAAAAAGAGAATGCATCAAACAATATGTCGCCACTAAATTTTCCAAATGGAAAATGAAAAAGAAAAAACTAAGATTCACTTTCACTAATGAATATGAAATCTATTGAAAGCAAAAATGACCTTGACTTCACTAAGATGCACTCTACTTATATGATGTTCTCTTTGCTTTTCAAATGCTCACCTACAACTAAGCTTCAACTAAAGCAAAAAAAAATATTTTGATTCAAAATACTCCTAATGAAAACAAGGCGTCAATCAAAGTAACACCAAATTCAAAAGCACTCAATGAAAATGTCTTTCACTTTCTCTTTCAAATAGATAAGAAAATATACTCATTTCAATTTGCAAGCCAAACAATGTAATCTATGTTTGATAAAGGAAAAAGATGGATTTCAAATTCAATATGACCTAATACACATGAAAAACAACTTTGCATAATACAAACCGAAACAAATGTAAATCAATGTTTCAAGTGATTTTACCAGATGAACAAACCTAATCATTCAGCAAACTAGAGACCCAAAGACACTCACAAGCGGTGAGTGACAACCATGCAACCTATAAACCCTAAAATCAATCCAATTGTTCTCAAACACTTGAAAGTTCAAAGGAGTAAGAATTTGGTAATAAATGAGGTAATCAATCAAAACACCAACAAAAACTAGTCATGCAGGACAAAACAGGACCTCAGGGGTTCAGACACACTGGGGTTTGATAGAGAAACCCTAGATTTTTGCCAACCTCAGGGATCAATGTGACTGTTATGGCCAAACTAGCACTGAACAGGGGATCAGCGCGACTATTTTAATAAAAAATGTGCTGTTAGCACAACTGTGAGATCAAAAGGTGTGTTGGGTGAGGAATAAGGAAAAAATATTCACAAACACTTGCAGACTGAGCACTCTAAGATAGCCACCAGTGATTGTGAAGACCTATATCAAACCAAACTAAATGAGAACATGATGGTCGGTTGGATCAATGTTAGGATTAGGTATGTTCTATGCTAGAGCAATTTATTTAAATTTTCACAGTTAACAATCACATCAGCATTACGATAAACTGCAGATAGAACATAAATATAAAACGTAGAAGACAAGCCAAGACAAGATCACACAAGATATGGCGCGAGCCAGGGACAAACCCCACAGTGTGTGGGGAAACCCTTTGATCAAATCTTCTTTTATCTTCAAAGTTCAACAGAGAAGGAGAGAGAGAGAGAGTACATTTACAATAGAAGTCAATACTTTGACTTATCTAGATCTAGCATAGATCATTTCGTATCATGATGAGATCAGTTGAAGACATTCTGCTTCAACTGATTCTCAAGGTGACTCCTTCACCTATCATCGTGCTGCATCTCGTCCATTTGTTGCACCTTACTGTGTAGCACCATCATGCTGCCCATGATCATCATGCTGCTCATGCTCTCATACATCACTGTGCTGCCCATGATCTTCATCATGTTTCCCATACATCATGCTGCCCATGATCATGTTGCCCATGATTACTTCACCCACAGTGTCACATTTTTCATCATCATTCATCACTGCTTCATTGAGATCTTGACCTTGCTATGAATGTAATTATGCCCAGACTTCCAGCGCTGAGACTGAGGTTGTCCTCATTGCTGCACCATTATTACATCATCATTGAGACCCTCACTATTGCTTCTTTATCATATCCATGAAGTCGACCTGAAGGTTAGATCTCCATGTGTGTCTAAACCATGATTGCAACCGTGGAACTTTATTTCGAATACCCATCGAGAGATATCAAATTACAGTTCACACCAAGGTATGCAGGTTAATATAAATTGTATGCTGAGATCCTTGATCATAGGACAGATCCTTCAGCTTCATCTGTTTGATGAAAGCACTTTCAGGTTGACGAGATGTTGTTCATATATATTCCTAGATTTATACATCCGCAGATATTTCCTTTAATCATAGGTATACTGAGTATCACATATATTCATTGTGATATGTCTAGACAGATCTGAATATAGAGCCGAGATGTAACCATTGTTCTTTCTGCAATATATATACACAGTCTTCTTTGTCCATCCGGGATACTGCGTTTCAGGTATAATTCAGCTGCAGGCTTCATGTAACTAATGCGGCTTCCATTCATTAATATTGTGCAGCGTATATGTTAGTGCTATGACTGTGTATACATACATATTATATCAGTCTCTCTGCGGCTACATAACAACGTGTATGTAAATGCCATGACTGCGTAAGATATCAGACTTTGCGTATACATAACAACGTATTCATAACATCGTTGAGTTTCCATGAGAGCGTTGAACTGCGTGTAACTACGGCTATGACTTGTGTTCCGTTACAGCGTATGCATCTCTGATTGAACAGCGTATGACTAGCAAGTATATATATGTGCCATCACTTGCGGATAAATATATGCCTTGCTGCGTTTTTGCCTGTATATATCAATATATTGCTGCGGATAGGTCGCAACGTATGATTGTTAGCATACATTGTTCTTTGATCAGCATCGACCAGCATATACATACATCGTATCACCCCAGCACATGAACTCACGTATTGCGTATAAGAGTTTTGCTGCCAGATCCACTATAGATTAGGGCCTACGTGCCTCGTATCTGACTATGTCTGCTGCTCATCCTCATATGCCTGTGGCTTCCTACGGTTAGGGCATCACCCTTGGGCCAGCGTATGTTTTGGTTCTCTCCTTCCAAAAACCCAGATGTGGAGAGGAGATCACCTTAAGAATGCATGTACTAATTGACATCAAAACTCTTCTATTTATACTAAAGCAAGGATGATGAATAGACACGTCGGTGGGCTTCTAGAGCCTACATAATAGTTGGTCGGCTTGATAATAATTTCATAAACAAAATAAATTTGTATCTCCATAAATACTTATTGGAATCGGATGATCTTTGGATCAATCCTACACCTCTCAACAAGAGGGATCCAATAAAAATATCAGCTGCCATAAATAATCCGACCCACATGGAGTTTGGCCCTAGTTGCTAATTTAACAATCAAGAGATCGATTGAGAAAGGAGGATGAACAGGTTATAGCCTCCCCAGTGGAGTTGCCATTTTGTTGTGAAGAAAAATCCCCTATGCGGATAGAGGCGATCCTTCTAGCCCAATGAGTGAGTCTAGCAACCAACTAAACAAATTAACATACACTTTCCTAGCTTATGTTTGACAAATGCAGAAGGAAGGAGAAACCTGCCTCGTTCTGATGTGAATCACTCGATACTTGGTGATGGCTTTGAATATTTTGCTCTAGACCTCGCTCAACTATTCTTCACATCTAGGAACCTGGAAGATCAAATTATTATGCAAGATACAAAATCATATATGGCATACATCAAACATAAACTACTTAACAGATCAAGGAATTAAGCTAGTAGCATAAACATTTACACAATTATGGAAAGTGAATATCATATGTATATATTAAGAGGCTACAAAGGGAAGCATATAACCTATGCCTTGATGTTGGAGACCTCATTTTGGTGGATTTCTAAGTCCAACAAAAGAATCTTCAAACACTCCTTCTCCAAGCTAGAATGAGTAGCATGTAAGCATAATCTCAGCACAGGGATGCAACAATCAATGAACAACCATTTGGGGATGGAAGGGAGTAAATTTATAGGAGAGGAGAGGGAGTTAGGGATCCACACTACAAGAAAAAACGACATTGGTGAGGGTCAAAAAATGTCACCATAAGCTCATTGGTGACGGTCAAAAGAGTCTTCGTCACAAAAAATTTAACGCGACCAAAGGTGGCGTCACCAAAAGTATAGGGGTTGTGGTGACATTCAAGGTCCTTCACCAATAATGATTTATGGTGATGGACAGTGACCATCACCATTTCATATGAGCAATGGTGATGGACCTTAGCCTTCGTCACCAAAACTGTAAACGCCACAAGGTGGTATTGTCAAAAGGACAAGTGTTGTGGTGACATTCAAATTTCATCAAGAAAATGATTATAATGATGATAGTGACCATCACCATTTCGTATGAAACACAACGATTTATTGTGATGGAGCTTTCATGGCCATCACTATTGATGCATATATATGGCGACATTCATTAACTGTCACTATTTCATATTTTGGTGAGGGTCAAAAAATGTCACCATAAACTCATTGGTGACGGTCAAAAGAGTCTTTGTCACCCAAAATTGAACGTCACAAAAGGCCACATTGCCAAAAGTATAGGTGTTTTGGTGACATTCAAGGTCTGTCACAAATAATGATTATAATGACACATAGTGACCATCATCATTTCATATGAACAATCACAATTTATGGTGATGGACCTTTCATGGTTGTCACTATTGATGCATATATATGGTAGTGTTAATTTACCATCACCTTTTCATATTTTTGTGAGTCGAAAAATGTCACCATTAGCTCATTGGTGATGGTCAAAAGAGCCTCCATTACCAAAACCTGATCATTACCATTCCATATAAATATCAGGGCACGATGGAATCAAACCACCAACCTCCTGTTTGTAAAGAAAGTGCTCCTCCATTGAGCTAACACCCTTTAAAGAATTAGACTTTAAAAAGTTACACCTTGAAACTTTATAAATTGTAAATTCTACAACTTTTAATAAATTATAAAATTTTGTAACATCTTGGAAAATATTTTACTGGACAAGAAAAATAACATCAAAGTTCTAATGGTTATGGAAGTTATGAAAAGTGGGTGGAGGGAAAAATAGTTATGTATAAGATACTCAATATGTTCAGTTGAATACTCAATTAGAAGTGAAACTTTGAATATATTTATAGCCATAAATGACCTATAATTATCAAACCTAAAATCTGAAATTACACCAAAGATTGATTTCTCACCTTGTGAATTATGTAAATTTGTTGTGACAACATAAAAATCTGCCTCTAAAACACTTATTTTCATGCCAAAAAGTAAAAAATGGTGAGTATATATGATGCAATTATGAATAATGAACTACATGCTTGAATCGTACTAGCTATGGGGCCTAGAAAACTAATTGGGAGTGCTTCTCATTATTAATTAATTCAAGATGTCAAAATATAATGATCAATAACAATGATCCTGAAATGTAACCACTATACAGATGTTAAAATTTTAAGCACAAAGTTTGGCCAATATCCGTTACAACAAAAAAATATTCAAAGGGAATTCAAACACTTTCAAATCCATGTGAAGCATGAGTATCCAAAGATGTAGTGCATGGATACAAGGAAAGAACTCTCCACCTCTCAATTATAACTAGCAATTGCACCGAGAGGTGCAAAGGAAAATCAATAAGAGGACTGAGGGGAATGTGGAAGGCAATATTCTGTACATTATTTTTGTAATATTTTAGGGTTTTACAAAGTTCTATAGGTTGAATGATCATGATTAACACATCATAGGCTTACTATTTAGTTGTTAGGATATAGCATAGAGGGAGGAAAATCTTTTGCAGATAAGAGTCAAAGAATGTAAATCTATCAAATAAATTTGGTGTCATTCTAGTTAAAATAAGCATCTTTATAATATTGACTAGAGTCTTGTACAAGCGAAAAAACAAAATTGCATCAACAATTTTACATGTTGACCTATAAATCTCATACAAATGAAAAATAATTGAAGAGGTCTCTGATGATGATTTAAGTTAGATAGCACCTCAATATCTTGCAAACTTGAGTCTAACTACAAATCTTCCCAAAAAGTTCAAAGAACAAATAATCATTGATGAAAAATGTACAGGAGCGTAGCATATAAACATAATATCAATGTATAATATTAACATCTACCCAGAACATAACTAAGCACCAGAAATATTGCATTATTTAACACAAATCTAACATTTAATCACAAATTTGCCATTAAATTCAAAGTTACTAGAGAAAAAATTATTGCAAAACACAAATTAGAAATACAAAACTTTTCATTTACCATTTATAGTTATGTGGAAGTCAAATTATGTTCCCCATTCCATTCGATAGCTTGGGTGGCTAAAAGGAGATGTAATCCTCCCCATCTAGATTCATGTCTCACTCATCACATGTCTTCCCCTCGTAGGCTAATAGCTTCCAAAAGGAGCTATTTCATGCGGATGGGCAGGTGCTATCTCTGAGTGACTTTTGATGGATTAGATTCTGCGGTCATAGCATCTTAGCTAAGAATGGATTCCATTAGTCGACAGGTGAAATTCCTGTCATTGGCTGGAAGCATTCAAACCAAAAAAACCATGTTACCCATCCTTTAGTTTGCAACAGTATAATATCAGGTTAATATGTGAGGGGACTTATGATCAACTAACTTGGGAAGGCAATAAGTGCTGGAAGTTCCAGTATTTAAACCATTAATGCAACAAAAATTTTAGGAACATCATATATAAAAAAACAGTATTAATGGCAATCATAGTTCAATATAAAGGCTTCCAATTATCGTTATTGTCATCCCACCCATCAAGAAGTTGTATTGTATAGTCAATTTTGTCAATTCGTTTGTTTGTGAGAAACTTATTTATGGATACTAAATATGCTCAACTAAATTTGTAGAATGACATCAGGTATCCTTGATTATTGAATGATAGAGCTTATGATTTACATGCACTAACAAACAAAAAAATAGAATAACATAAAATAGCACCAAACCTATCATACAACAAAAAGGAAAACAAAAAGAGTATTCATAAAGGAAATTTCTAAATTTCTAATCATTGAAGGAGACAAAATAGGTACATGATATGTCTCAATAACACATTTTTTACCTTGGAGTATGTACAATGTTTTAATGGGCCCCTATGATCATCAAAGCAGGAAAAATAATAATGTGGCGTGTTGCAAAATAAAAATACATCAGTTTTCTTAGAGAGTGGGCACTTGGAACCCACTCTCATATAAAAAAACCTATAATACAACAAAATTTATAAACCTATCATACAACAAAAAGGAAAACAAAAATAGCAATAATAGATGTAGATGTTAAATTTCTAATCACTAAAGGAGATAGTACATAGTATGTCTCAAAAACACATTTTTTACTTTGTAGTAAGTACAATGTTTCAATGCATGTCATTGATGGTCAATGAAGGTAAAAGAATCATGTGACATGTCACAAAATAAAAATGTATCAGTTCCTTTAGGGAGTGGTCACTTGGAACCCACGTATGTTAGCATGATATTTCACTAGAGGAACGAAAATTATTGTATTCAACTCATGATCATATCTGCATTCTAAGCTTAACTCTTGATCTAGAGGTGACCCCAAGATTCCAAGTTTGTCTTAAGGAAACTTAACCATAATTTAAAGTATCTACCAAATTCTATGTTTCACTACAAATGGTTTTTGTAGCTCAGCTTCCTACAAGCTTGATTTCAACCTCGAATTGTGTCTTCACTCTTACCAATGGATTCATACTAAATCTTGATGGGGCAGCTAAGGTCCAAGCAGGCAGATCTAGGAATGATGGGGTAGTAATGAATCACAAAGATAATATCATTTTTTCTTTCTCCATCGACATATCAAACAACAATTGAATTTGAGGCTCTAGTTCAGGGACTAACTTAAGTGTTGAATAAGTCAATGGTACACTCAATATTGAATGAGACTCTCCCCTCCATTAATCAGGTTTTAGATAAATTGGGTATCAGAGATTGGAGTATTCAGGATCTCTTGAATGAAATTAGGTGTCTTGATGCAAATATTTCTGTAATAAGTTTTTCCTATTTAAGAATATGGTTCAATAAGATGAGGAACTAGATAGGAAACTAAGGAGACAATTTGGGAACTAAGAAAATTTAAGTGAGAATTCATACCACTCCATGTTGGATGAAAATAAGAGAAAGTGTGACATGTGGATGTATGGGAATACTAGCACCTCTAGTCATGTTAAATCATGGCTCTCTCATTTAAGGCAAGAGTAATACTTTCCACCACCAACCATAATGAATTGCGTAGGCAACACAACTATCATTTTTTTGGGTGGAGCAAAAATATGATTGGATAACTCTATTTTCCTAGCCTATTTTGAAAAGAACAACATAAGACATCTAAAATATGTATAGTGTAGTAACTAATCTAGCTTGAAACATAGTGTATATAGGAGACCACTTTCAGGAATTTTGGAGACTCTTACAAGACACAAAAGGGATTGTAGCTATACATGTCCCTCAATGATACCCAAATCAATTAAACAAGATGAATATTTAAATAGAAATTTGGTGCTAACGCATTGGTCAAGGTGATGGTAGATGAAGAAAGGGCCATTACAAGGAATTTGTCCATTTCATCCAGGAATGCTTGAAGCAATGGCACCCAAGTATCAGATCCCAGCATGGTTGGTAAAGGCTAAAGGCAATTTCTTTTTGTCGTGACCCTTTCTAGCAAGACAGGGCCACCTTATGGGGATGCACCCACCCTACCCCCTTGGGTTTTGACCTTGTGGCATAGCTTAGGTGTCTAACTGGACTTTGCCAATTTGTCTACACCCTCAAGGAACCAATGGTTCATGTTCAAATGGTTAGAATATTTTAGGAGGTGGTCTTTGATAGCTAAACCAGTGATAATACAAAATAAAGGTCTTGGTAGAACCCTCTGCTAGGCACCAATGTAATTATGTGTAATTGTGATAGAAATTTTTGGTTTCCCCCCTAAAAATGAACATGGTACAACATGCAATGAGTATCGAAGATAAAGAGGAAGATTACCCATTGAGAAGCTTGCAATTGTTGGGAGTTAAAATATTGGCATACTTTGTAGCCATGACAAGCCCAAGGGAACACATCACACACACCTTGGTAAGACAAAAACTTTAGCATTTTAAAGATGGATTGTGAGTCGTTCCTAGTTTTTAGAATCATTGTTGGAAGAAATCCTTAGAATATAGAAATAGAATTGATATGTTTTCACAAAAACTTGCTAGTAACTATTTACTTCATGTTAATCTCCTTCAGTCCAATCCAAACACTCATTGTCTAATTTCCACTGGAAGCTGACACAGATCCATAGCACGATCTCAACTTCCAGTAGTCGTGATTCTAACAATCATCAACTGAGCCAAAATGCACATAAAAACTATTTCTCAGCAATGGACTAGAGCAAAGCCTGTAATCACCAAACTTATATGGAAGGATGTTCATTTATTGAAGGGAAAAAATAGTAAGCAAAAAGCGGTGTAACTCATGCAGGACACAATACAGTCCAAGTTAATATAGTTGAACATTTATCAAAATCATGCAGCAACTATTCCTTGAAACGAGTGTTAGAATTACAAGGGATCTGCATATCTCAAAAACTTAGTACTTCAATAATCACAATTTTATCAGTAAATTTGCAATCAAATTGTTGATGCACACAAATATATCCAAAAGAAATTTGTTAGCCATTCAATGTTTAAAATTTTACTATGCTTCAGCTATCTGTCAAATAACTAAAATAAATGAAGAAAAGAGCACTTTTTTTAATACAAATACAAGCATAATTATGAATATTCTATAAGCAACCAATCTAATATGATCTAGATTCTAATGTAGTCTCTAAACAATTTTTATATATTTTTAGAAGATATTGTCAAAGACAATGACTGGAAAACTTGGCGAGGGGCCCAAAAATTTCTACTCACAATGAAACTAAGACTTAAATTGAAAAATAAACATGTGACACAATGCAGTATTATTTTACAAAATTGTTCATGTACTCAAGAAGGCAAAATCACGAGGTTTCTTGTCTAAAGAGTGACCAACTATTTGTATATTTTTTGTAATGCATGGAACTATGAAACAATGATATAATTACACACATAATGTCTACACTTTTATTTTCCTCTTCAAGTACATAGATTATCAATTCCATAAGTTTAGAGACTTAGCATATGTAGATCAAAACTTTTCCTCTTCAAAGGGACTACCAAAAAATTCTCACCAAATGATATAACAGGCATACCAAAAGATAAGTAATAATCCATAGAATGTGAATAATATTATCTTAGCATTCAATCATCTTTTGTAGTGTCACAAATCTTCCCAATCATGTGAAAATAAGACATAGTATAAATAAAGTAAAAACAAGGTACACAAAAAAACAACAAGGTCTATCAACAAAGAAAACAAAATTTAAAATAGTCAAAACAAGAGCACATATAGATATACATCCACAACTTGATACAATTTGCCACCAAACTAAACCCCATGCCCAGAGAAGTACCTCTTGAGAGTTGGTTCATATTAAATCTTGATGGGGTAACTAGGGTCCAAGCAGGCAGATATGGGAATGATGGGGTAATAATGAATCACAAAGATAATATAATTTTTTCTTTCTCCATTGGCATATAAAACAAAAGCTAGCTTTGAGGCTCCTATTTAGGGACTAACGTAAGTACTAAATAATGCAATGATACTATCAATATTGAAAGAGAATCTACCCTCCAGTAATCAGGTTTCAAATAAATCGGGTATCAAATATAGGAGTATTCAAGCTATCTTGTAGTAAATTAGGTGTCTTGTTGTGAAGATTCGTGTAATAAGGTTTTCTTATGTAACAAGATGGTTCAAAAAATGAGGAACCAGATAGGTAAGTAAGGGTATCATTTGGGACTAAATAAAATTTAAGTGAGAATTCAGACCCCTCCATGTTGAGAGAAATTAATAGAACGTGCAACACATGTGGGAATACTGGCACCTCTAGTCATGTTAAATGTACAACTATTTGAAACTTGTTATCTCACCAAGACATGGTGGCATCACTTCCATGATATAGCCACCAGGAAGAGACTGTATCATGTGATGTGACTTAATGTTATAAAAGGTGGAGAAAATAGTCAGAGAATGTAGGGGATTGACAACGAATGGAGTTGAACAAAGAGGATTGGTATCATGAAGTTAAGGTTTTTTAAGAACGATGAGTTTAAATGGAAAATTCTACTAAATATCCTATAGGATAATGATACAAAATTTACAGATGGAAAATCACAAACCTGGAGGACAACATCACAGATGACAACCTTGATAATAATAAGAGACTGAACCATTTAAATGTGGACCAAAGTATTGCCAGTTCAACTATCTAGGAGAGTTGGGGGGATGTAGCAAACATCAAGGCTAGACTCTTTGGTGATGACGGATGAGAGCCAAGGCTACAAGCCAATGTATTCACCACAAAAATATGAAGGGGTTACTTTGTTTTCAAATTTAATTACAAGATTATTGTTCTTTGAAATTTAATGGGTTTTGCCACATAGGTTTTAAAAATTATAGTATAACTTAACTTCATACAAGATGTTTTGTTTTTTCAAAATGGAACTAGATCCTTCTGCTCCATTTCCTTTTTATTTTGGTTATTGGATGCAATTTGAGGCTATATTTTTTTGGGAATTATTAAGTGTTGCAATTAAATTTTAGGATTATCTATGATTCTAGTCTAATGGACCATGTTTGGCACTACCCAAAAGAATTCAACAAAAATACTATAATAGAGGGGAGTGAAAGGAAAAAACTCGACCCTCTATGTGCCTTGAAGAATGGACAACCACAACCCACATGGTTGTATGTTGTGTCAAAGCCTAATTGTAACACTAGAAATAAAGTTAAAGTAATCCATACAAATGGATACTTACTGAGAATTCTTTGAAATAAAAAAAATATGGTGAAATATACTTTATGCTTACATATCAACCTTCCTATTTTTGTTTTCTTTTTCGAATTTAGTTTGGGTGGGGGTCGGGGTAGGGGCTGTGAGTGTTGTTTGTTGATTTTTTGGGTGAAAACTATTTTTCATAACTTTTTGTGCAATGATTATGGTATTTGATATTGTTTTCAAATGATAAAGTCGATGTTATATGTTCGAATGTGTTGATGAATTTAGAATGATTGAGGTTCTATTGTATGGGGGTTAATGGATGCTTGTGTCATATTAAACATAAGGTGTCATGTATAAAAATCAAGGTAAATAAACATAATCATCAAGACAATATAGAAGCAATCACACACACTAACCACTGCAATAAATACCATAGGAAAATCCCAACTATGGGGATAACCTAGTTAATGGAATTTCATGAAAGCCTGGCCAAGATGGCAAACCCTTGGCCCCTTACAATGAGCGAGGAGCCCACACTTGCTCAAACTTTGGAACATTACAATGGAGACTAATAAGCCTATTTATAATCTTATTTCCATCCAAAAATAACTAGCATAATACAATGGGTCCAAAACCACTAGCTATAGACTATCATTCCCGAGTCAAGGTGAATCCTAACAATTGAATCCCCTTAACTCGATTTGTTGTACCCTTGTTTTAGGCAGTTGTTAATTTAGTTTTGCCATAAATATATTATTAAAAATGTATTGTATATTCTTTACATTAGAATAGAGTCAATATTGTGTTGAGTATATTTAACACATGGATCTTCTAGTGAGAATATAAGTATCGATCATTGTTTTTTTAATAGGCTTCAGTTTGTGCTACTAGAGACAATGCTTCCTATGAAAGAGTTATTGAGTTTGGTGACGATGTTGTCATTGTTGCATAAGTTTCCATTTTTTTCCATCTTAATTGATGGTTTTTCAATAAATCTCTTCCAATGCTTTGCACTTTATCATATGTGGTTGATTAAGTTCAAAGTTTTCCTAATTCTTGTTGATTAGTTGATCAACACCTAGTTTTTCTCTATACAATTGTCACTTTTTCAAGGCTTATCCTACCCATATTTGCAAGGTTAAATGTGGAGGACTTAAGGATACTCTTACTAATGACTTTCTTGCTCTAGTTGTAAGGTATGGATCAGTGGTTACACTGATAAATTGATTCATGATTTTTTTATGCAGTTTGAAAATCCCCTCCCTAACCATTATGGTCCTGTTGATGCCCCGAAATTCGTTGCAACAACATCGGGGAAACCACCCGGTCCGGAACTTAGTGCAGCTCCTTTTCCGTTTGGAATAGTGGCTCCGACTGGGGATAATGGGACCAGTTTCCCAAAGATTATAAGTAAACGGGATGGATGAATGATTTACGATGTAAGGTGATAATAAATAAATAACTAAACTACAAAAGAAATATAATAACTATAAGCTAATCCCGGGACTTATCGATTCATTTGAATACAGCGTTTGATAATTTAGGCTTACTGGCAGGCATATAGATGACACTAACAATAAGCATAAATGTTTAAATCATTTAAGATTGCTCTGCATAAGTAGTTATGCAGAGCGATAATAGCGAATTACTGTACTCAGTCATTTATATCATTGTTACGCGCATGATTAAAAGAGATAACAAATCACAAAACATTCAATAGTGATATGAAATGCAGACTTGCTGTTATATTGCATACATGTAATCAACAATAGCAAAAGTAATAACACAACAATTCATATAATAGAAAAGAGAACAGATACAGATAATAGTACCATGCAAGCTGTTTGATCAATCCAATATATTAATCGCTATGTCGCGGTTCTTCCTTCAGACCAGAAAACATTCCAAGCAAACGACAATAGTGCACAATTTACTTAAAACAGCCTTCCAAGTAAAATTAAGAACCAGTGGTCGAGTTTCAAAAAGAATATAGACTGAAGCACAATAGTGCAAACTTCAGCCTTTAAGTCTTTTACAAAATTTTACGACCCTTTCCAAAACAATGAAAGGGTCTCTAAATACTATGCTAATCTAAAATATCTAAATATCTAAAACTGAAAAACAACTAAATCGGCATTAACAAATATCATTTTGTATTTTGGTGATTCGGCAGTCGGCGGCGATGTTTCAGTCAGAGGTCTCTTTGCCTTTACTCCTTTGCTGACATATCGCCAGCATTGGCTCTACTTCTGGTGGAGTATTGAGGCGTGAAGTCAGCTGTGCATCATATGTGGCATCTCGAATATCGGCAATCAGGTATCGGAGAGCATCTGTTAGACAATTTAGAGCCGACCTTTGAGAATGTGGTTTAATCAGGAAAAGCCAGTATGCATCGGCGGTCAAGGTATTTACTCCAGTAATTAACCGCCCTTGTTTCTCCAGATCAGGGTAATTCCTGAGCTCCAGCATATTTGCCGTTGTTATGTTTCCAGGTGTGCATTGTGAAATCATGTTTGCCAGATACAATGTATCATTGACTAGATTGATCATGTTACTGGCAATCATTTTGCATCTGGAGGCTGCTCTTTCTGCTTTCATCATCTGTGTGTTCCATTCCATGAAGAGTATGTCTTTGTATGTTACACAGATTCGGGAGAAATTTGCGGCTTGCCCTTCTGGAGTGTCTTGCCATTCAATATACTCTGTTATATCGTCTTCAGCCTGATCCAACTTACTTCTGGCTTTCTCGATTTGTTGACACACTGCTGTAGATGTTTCACACAGTGATTCAGCTTCAACAAGTTGTTGGCATAAGATCCTGATTTGAGATATCAGTGCGCTGTTTATTCGAGTTGCCTCTGCTCTGAAATCATTGATACTCTTGGCGCTCTTAATACCTTCAAGCTGAGCTGATAGCTGAATTATTTGCTCGTCTTTAGCTTGTATCATCAGCTCATTCGATGCCTTCAACTGGGATAATGCCTCTGACAATTCTTTTGCTTTCTGAATGTCACTTTGGTCTATCCTCAGTTGTTCAATTTGCTGGGTTAACAAATGATTCTCTTGTTGTTGGGCCAGCAATTGTTCCTCTGCCTGTGCTGCCTTATTCCTTGCCTCTATCACTTCTGCTTGTAATGCGTATATCTCATGCTCTTTAGTCTTCAAAAGAAGACTTACTTCGGATGCTTTGTCAATAGTTGCCGCTGAATAAGCTCCCGCAAATTGCGATAGCTTTGTCAGATCTTCAGAGGGATCCGATTCTCCCTTCCAGACCACATTGCCCGTGATTGCTTGCTCAGGCAAAATAGAAGGTTGATCAAGCCTTCGCCTTTTCCTCGAGCGCCTTACAACGGCTCTATGCTTTGGGCTGTAGAAAATGTCTAGAGGAGGAATTTCCTCCACCTGAAGATCAATTTGATCGGATGGGTCTTGAGTGATTACCTCTACATTCTGTACCATGGGTGAGCCGCTGGTTCCCTCTAGAACCGGAGAAGAAGTAGTATTGGGAGTCTTAGAGGTGTCTGAGTCTTTGGAGGCTTCCTTACCACTTATGATAGAATCGAATTGGTTCCATTCTTTAATTAATTCAGGATCAGTAGAGATTTGCTCACTTTGTTCTGTCTGAGCTTTACTTTGTTCTTTCTCCCATTCAATCCTCTGCTGTTCCTCCAATGCCTTCCGCTGTTGCTCCTCCTGTGCTCTTTGCTGCTGTTCTTCCAATTCCCTTTTCTGCCTATCTTCCAGTTCCTTCTTTGCTTTCTCTTCTTCTTCTCTTTTCCTCTGTTCTTCTAACTCCTTTTGCTTTCTTTGCTCTTGTTCAATTTGTGCTTTTTGCTGCCTTTCTATCTGCTCTCTTCTTTGCTTCTCTGCTTGCAGCTTGTTTTGCCTTTCCTCCTGTTGTCTATCATATTCTTTAGTTGTAACAGGAGATAGGTGTATTTGCTGCTGACCAGACTCGCTTGAGGAAGATGTTGGGGTTGTGGATAATAAATCTAGAGGCAAAGTTTGCAACCTTTGCTTTCTAAGTTTATTAAATTCAGTTAACTCCACATCTTCATATCTCAGTGAAGCGAGTTGTCTGACTTGGCTTATTGAATCGGCACTCATGAACAGGTCGTCAAACTGGTCTTCTTGATGAACAACCTTTGACAGCTTGGCCTGTTCCAAGGCAATGAAAGCAGTCTTTTTTGGATCATAAAGTCTGTTTGGAATAGAAGCCAGGGATATCAATTGGAGTTTTGCTGCTTCCTTTTCTGCATGTTTATAATTCAGTAGCGTATAAACTCCAATTCTTAAAGGAAAAGAGGGCCATCCTCTCTTCTTCTCCTCCTTGAGAGTTTGTGTGACACTCTCAGACATAATCTGGTAGGAGATTTCCCGGGCTAACAGTTTATCTGGGACGTACAGGGGGAGGACATGTGGCCTAGCCTTGCTTCCAAAAACTCTAATATAGGTAAAATGCTCTTCGCCGAACCAATGGGCTACGGCTGGGAGATCAAAAGAAGCTTCATAAGAAATTCTAGGGATAGGTCTGTCAAAAATAGAATAGTGAACGGGAACCATAAAACCATTGCAAATTTGATACAGATGGTCTTTGTGGGAAGGTTTCCACAATTTCCGATGGTACAAGTGAATGGGTGTTGGGTCATGGGTTGTCCATCTCCAACCAAGGACAGGAAACTCAGAATTAAAACAAAGGGTATCCATAATGTAAGCAGAGTAATAGAAGGGTGGGATTTTTCTCTCAGTGACTCTGGTTTTGGCCCTAAACTCACGAATAGCTATGACCAATTTATCAGACAAAATAGTGGCCCAATCCATGATTATACTATTGACGGCCGCTTCCATTAAAGGAACCATATCAATATGAATATTTGCAGGGTCATGAAATCCCCACAATCTACACATCATAATCCCGGCGTAGCAATAAGGTGAAGCCAAAGAAGCATTGGAGTACTTACCCGACATATCATGCTTGTGTTTAGTTGGATCCTGTCTCCACTCTCGGAGAGGTTCGGATGGCGATTCATTCTCCTTCGCGAATTTCTCCAAAAAGGCTCTATTATAGACTAGCTCGGGTTGAGGCAAATGATACATCCGTCTCAAGTCATCAGGCTTGAAGGAACCGAAAATCCTTCCATCCTTAGTATGGAAGGTTCTATCAGTGAGAGTAATTTCTTCAATTGCCCAACGTACCACATCAGTATAAGGCAAGACTTGTTCTCTGGCTGCTATTCTGTGCAGAAAGGAGTCAGCCAAATCTTTAAGAGTTGCCTCAGACTTTCTTAGTTCATCCACACTAGCCTCCGTTACTGTCTTTTCTGGTTGTTCTGCTTCTAGCAAATTGTATGTACCTTGCCATGTAGTACCAGGAAGACCAGTGCATGTAGTATCTGAGATTAAGCCTTTCTTTGAAACCATAGCAGCTTGGCCTGAGACAGGTGTCGGAGTAGAACCTGCCACCTTTTTGAACTTTTTTCCCATCATATTTAGACTTCTCTCGGTTGAATTCTACACAAATGCAAGAGAAATCGTAACAAAGAAATAACAATGACGATCCATAACGGGATAGATATATAACTTGAAGCGTGGTGAGATTAATTCTAAAAGTGGCTACGGATCTAATGATTTGAGAGGGCACCGCAGATGCAATGATGGTGATTTTACGGCCTGCAGCTCCATAAATGACCATTACTTAAGTTATTAAACCGAATGACCCCTTAAAGCGTGCAATAGATTTCTTCAAAGGTCTAATCGTAATTGCTCGTTAATTCGAAGGGGCAAAGCTTTAAATACGCATGCATTACCTTATCCCTTTACTTAACGGCATTTTGAAATTTGTGCTTTTGTCAAATCGGATTTAAATATAACTTTAATGCTTTGAAATAATCACCCTTTTTTGTTTTAGGAGTTCTGGTCATCATTAAGCGTCATCGCATCGCATCGGGAGTGTGAGTGACATTATCATTTGGGAGAGATCTTGGCGAATGCCGATTGCGACATTGTATCATATTAGCGTGCGAACATAATCCCTAAATGCATATCAATTGATTTACCGACTACCGATAGCGATATCACATCGCATCGGGAAAAAGATCTGAACGTCTTATGAAGATGTATGGGATTCTGCCGACTACCGATAGCGATATCGCATCGGGGAAAAGATGTGTGCTTTTTCTGTGTGTGCATTGGCTATCGCCGATGGCCGATAGCGATATCGCATCGGAAAGAACCAAGGTAGCAAACGGTTTTGCGATTGCTTTTTCGGACTTAACCAAAAATTGCTTATTATTTGTTCAAAAAGGCTTTTGTTAACAAATTCATTTGATTATCATGCCTTTTTCGAACAAATTCATTAATGCCAATTAAAATTTTTAAAAGGGACCCATTTCATATGTTAATTGTTTGTAATAAAAATGTTATGAAATGGGGGGGTGTTGTAGGGCACAACAATTGGCGATTCGCTGGTAGAACCAGTTATCTCTGGACTAATAAATATACTTACACCTTTTCAAATAGAATCTTTATAAAGAAAGGAAACTTCTAATATAACTAGATGTCTATTGATTCTGAATAAAACAGGTTTCTTCATTTGACTTCCTCTTTTTATAAACACACTTTGAGTTTTTAAACAAGTCCTTATTGGTTCATAAAAGTAAAATAGAAAACTTCTCCATATCAGCTTTTTTAAAATAAACTCCTCTGTCACAGGTAGAGCCTCTGCTGCCAGCAAACGTTCATAGTCTCGGCAGGGTTACCTTTTAACCATGTCATTGTCCATTGTTCCATTCACTTAAGAGTGTGACTAAACAGAATGAATTCAAAAGATATTTTTGTATTTTTTGAATTTCACTTTCTTCTTTGCTTAAGATAAAAGCCATTGTCCTGGTTTGGTGGCCAGATAACGACAATGCCATTCACGGGTAGTAATCAAACTGAACAAGCTGGCTCGTGATGAGACCCCTTGTCTTGAAATTTCAAGCCATTACCCTGTTTGGTATGCAGTTTTGGTAATGTCAGTTAAATTATTTTCCTATGAACATGGTAAGCAGGCTTGTAATAAGACCTCTTATCTTTGATCTTTTATATTTTATAATTACACTCTGAGAAATCATAAACTTTTAGTGAATGGGATGAACAACTATCTTCTTAAGAGTAAACGGATGACAGGTTTAAGAGTTAAAGATGCTGAAGATGGATTAGCCCTTCTTTTAATATAGATAACCTTTGGAGACTTATTTTGAAAACTCAAGATGACTCATAGAACTTCGTTCAGAGTGAAGTTTACAAAAGTTAGACTGTGATGTTCAGAATAAAAAGATGTCTAATTTCCTAGAAATGATCTTTCTTGGTTTAAGACGCTATTATCTAAAAGTAAATATTAATAGTGTAGTGGCGAGACAACTTTTAATTACAGCGAAAGGTCAATGGAAGATGTCCCACGTCCTTATTTCTACAAATCCTACAAACTATATAAAAACTATCAAATTACATAGAGAAGGGGTTACCTCCTCAATTAAAGAATTTCTTCAAGATCAGACCATTGACAGGGAGAGAATCCCTCACCCCTGATAGATTTTGCAGTATAAAAGTGGAATGGCCTACTTTTTCACAGATCTGAAATGGTCCGAGCCACATTTTTTGAAATTTGGAATGTTTACCTTTGTCTTCATGGGCTTTGTCCCATTTCAGGACTAGATCTCCGACTTGGAATTGTTTAGGACTAGATGAGGCCAGATCAAAAGCTGCTTTAATGACTTGCTGATGTTTAGCGTGTGTAACCTTGGCTTTTTCCCTTTCTTCTTCAAGTTTAAGAATTTGATCATATCTAAACTGGATAGAGGAAGAAGGAGTTTCGTCAATAAATTGCACTAGGGCTAGAGATGGAAAAAGAAGATTGGTTGGTACGATTGCTTCTTTTCCATAGACAAGATTAAACGGAGAGGTCCCTATGGAAGCTTTCTGTGTTATCCTATCAGCCCATAATGCAAATACCAAGGATTTATGCCAATTCTTATGATTCTCTTCGATTGTTCGCTTAATGATTTTGATTAGGTTTTTATTAGTTGATTCTGCTAGGCCATTACCCTGAGGATAGTAATTAGCAGAATACTTTAATTTAAATCCCCTTTTGATAGCGAAATCAATCATTGCATTACCTGAGAAGTAAGAAGCATTATCAAAGACGAGAGCGTTTGGAACACCAAACCTGGTAATGATGAACTGATCTATAAATTCAATGATCGCCTCAGAGTTTGTTGTTTTTAACGGAACTGCTTCTACCCACTTTGTAAAGTAATCAGTTACTGTAAGAATATATTTGTGCTGCTTGGAAGAAGAAGGATGAATTTCTCCAATGATGTCCAATCCCCATTGTTCAAAAGGCTGTTCAATGTTGATTGGTTGCAAAGGGAAAGCTGGTTTTTGTTGTCTTCCACTGGCAGTTTGGCATTTGATGCATTTCCTTACATATTCGTGAGCGTCCTTAAACAAAGTAGGCCAATAGTATCCAGCATGAATGATTTTATGAGCTGTTGTATCAGCTCCGAAATGTCCTCCTGCTGGTCCGTCGTGTAGTTCCTGCAAAACCTTTTGAGCTTCAGGTTTCTCAAGGCATCTTAATAGGACAGAATCATAGTTTCTTCTGAAGAGCACATCGCCAATAATTGAAAAACTCTTAGCTTTCAATCTAATGGCTCTTTTGTTTTTGTAGGACAAATTGGTAGGTGCATAACCATTCTTTAAATAGAAGATCAGATCTGCATATTGAGATTCGGATTCAGGAATACTTAGCTGATTAACTTCTTGGGTTTGCTCTGTATCACTTGATTCCGGAATGTTTGATGCTCCTGCTAATATCCTGCAAAAACCTTGACCTTTAACAAACTTTGCTGGCTTTATTTCTAGATCATATTCTTGGAGAGCTGCGACCCAATTTGCCCTCTTTTCTCCCAATTCCTTTTGGATTAATAGTTGCCTAACTGCTGAGAAAGGAACTATCACTTTAGTATGGGTTTTTAAAAGAAAGGGTCGATAATGTTTGACTGCTTTAAAGACAGCAAAAGCTTGTTTCTCAATATCGGAATAGTTTAATTCGGCGCCTTGAAAGTTTGAACTGAAGAACGAGATGGGCGCTTCCAAATTGTCATCATTCAACTGGGTGAGCACTGCTGCGTAAGATAAGTCGGATGCAATGGTGTATAATATAAAATGATTAGAAAGATTTGGAGTATTCAGAGCTGGGACATTGATTATTGATTGCTTAATACCATTAAAAGCTTGCTTTTCCTCTATTCCCCATCTGAAGGTTGAATTCTTTTTAATCATCGTTTGTAGTGGTAGTACAATCTGTGAAAAATCTGGAACGAATCGTTTAACGAAATTAATCTGCCCTAGAAACGACTGCATCGATTTTTTGTTGTGCGGAAAAGGAATTTCAGAAATTTCCTTAATTCGATCAGGATCTACATAAATGCCATCTTTAGATACAATAAACCCTAGAAGCTTACCTTGGTTGAGAGCAAAGAAAGACTTTTTCGGGTTGAGAGAGATACCATATGTTTTGCATCGTTGAAAAATCTGTTTTAAATCATGCAAGTGGTTATATCTCTTTTTAGAATACACAGTAATATCATCGAGGTAGACGACTACTGTCCGATTAATTAACCCTCTAAAGGCTGTATCCATGGCTCTTTGGAATGTCGCTCCTGCATTTATGAGTCCAAAAGGCATCTTTTGATATGCATAAGTTCCCCATTTTGTCCTGAATGTAGTCTTTAGTTGGTCATCAGGATGGACCAACACTTGATTATATCCTGAGAAACCGTCGAGAAAGGACATTAATTCAGATCCTGCTACCGATTGGAGGATTTGTTCCATGGTAGGCAGTGGGAAATTATCTTTCAAGCTTGCCTTATTCAAGTTTCTGAAATCAATACAGATTCGAATGTCGCCGTTTTTTTTCCTGACTGGGACCATATTGGAGACCCAGTTTGAGTGTCGGACAGGGAAGATAATCTTAGCTTTTAGGAGCTTATTAAGTTCCGACTTTATTTGGCTCTCCAAATTCGGGTGTATTTTTCTTAACTTCTGCTGGATGGGTTTTTGATCGGGAAGCATAGGAATAGTATGTTGTATGATAGATGTATCATATGTCTTGAGGTCGTCATACTTCCAAGCAAAAACTTGCTTGTTTTTCCTTAAGAGTTTGATGAATGCTTCCTTTTCTTCTATAGAAAGTCCTAGTCCTAAGTTGATATTTTGAGGAGCTTGATCTGTTCCCAAATTGATTGATTCAAACCTAAGAGTAGAGCTTTGGAGTTTTGCATTAATTACAGGTTTGAACCTATCTTTAATGTCATAAAGGTCTTCGAGCTTTACTACAGGCTTAGGAATCGCGTTATCTTGAGATGTTTCTTTCATTTGAGAATCATGGTCATGCTCTTCAATGATTTGATTGTCATAAGACTTTTCAGAGGTTAAGAATTGCAAGATGTCCTCGTCATGGTTGAAAACCCTCCAGTTAGTGATGTTATCGGGAACTGAAGGTCTGAAAATTAATTCTATAGAAAATCTATCAAGGCTATAGTCTTCGGAAGGGAGGAGTTTGGAAGCTACGTTGGCTAGTAAATCAGCTGCCGAATTTTGTGATCTTGGAATTGAAGAAATGTTGAATGCTGAGAAATGCAAAGTAAGATCTTGCACTAGCGATTGATAATGCTTAAGGTGGCTTGAAAGGCAATGAATTGTATTTCTTACCTGTTTAACAATGATCTCACTATCACCGAATACTTTTATATATTGGACTTTAAGGTCAATTGCCTTATATAGTCCCTGCACTAGAGCTTCGTATTCGGCCGTGTTATTGGTGCATTCAAATTCTAATCGACAGGATAGCATTGTTTTTTCGCCTTGCGGACTAACCAAGATGCAACCTGCTCCTGATCCCTCACTGGACTTAGAGCCATCAAAATACAAAGACCAAAATAAAGGAGAATCAACAAAAATATTTACATCTTTTTGATTTTCGTTGAAGCATTTGGATAAATTGGTTTGTGAAAAATTTTCTACTTGAGATGTACAATGGTTAACTAAAAAAGGGGAAGGTTGGGCAACAAAGTTGCCAAAGAATGATTCTGAGGAATAATTTCCCAAAATGTTGTTGTTGAAGGCCACAGGCTGGTTTTCTTGTTCGAAATCGGTTACTGTGTGAGTCATGTGTTTCTCACGGTCGATCCTTATTTGATTTGGCTTACCCTTATAGGGGAGCCACATATGTGACCAATCCGTGGAAATGTATCCATGCAGTTTCTCAGACCAATCTCTGCTCAAAATTAAACCATAGAATTCAGGTATGTCAGCAATCAAAATATCTATTCTCTGTACTATTCTGGGATCAGCAGACAACCTGATAGTCACGGAATTAATTTCTCCTATAACCTGTACTTTGGTTCTGTCTAACTGTACAATATGAATTGCAGACTTCTGGGGTTCTATGTTCAGTTTAGAACAAACTGAAGCTGGCATAATATTAGATGAAGCCCCTGAATCAATTAAACAGTTATGCAGATTTTGATTATAGATTTCATAGGTGAGCAAGAAAGGTGGGGTATGAGAATTGGATCTATCTCCGATCAGAACTGAATCGGTAGCTTCGACCATATCTGGAGGGGGTTGTCCTGAATCATTAGCAGCTTTTGAACTGGGAAGAGGAGAAGAGGGGACAGCGTTAAATTCTCTTAGGAGCAATTTCTGCTGATGTTTTAACTTACTTAGTTCAAACATGGTTATGTTTGCCTTAGTCTTTTTCATATCATCAACAATATTATACTCCATGGAGTCAGATACCACTAGTGTCTTGGATGTTGAAGGAGAGTTAGAAATTGGAGGCTGGTTTTGAGGGGCTGCTACCGGAGACTTCTTTGGAAGAACTTTTTCTTTTGGTGTGGCAGCACCTGCACTCCTCTTTTTTGTAGTTGTTTGAGTAGGTTCAGAAGCGATTTTACTTCTTGTAGTAACAGGAAAAGCTTCTTCTTGATTCTCGGTGTCAGAATTTGGGAGTATGAAATCCCACATGCCGTGACACTCAACTACTTCTTCTTCATCATCCGTTTGAGAGGTTGATTCCTCTTCTTCTTCTTCCTGTTCAGAGTCTGCATTAGATATAACATTGGGTGGCTTTGTTTCAATTTTCTTGAAAGTTCTAAATGGTCTTTTGTTCGAAGTTTCGGCCACCTGTTTTTTAATTTCAACCATTTCATTAGACAATGTTTTAAGGACCTTTTGTAAACCTTCCATGTCGTATGGGTCCTTTGGGGTCTTTTTCTTAGAATCTTCTTTAAATGAAACTTTTTTGGATTTTCTATCCTCCAAGGCAGCTTTCTTCTCTAGAGCATTAATACGCTTTTCAACTGCAAGTGCTTCCTTCATGTTTTCAGCTAAGGTAGGTTTGCCAGCCCTGTCAACAAAAATAGCTATATTGGAAGGGAGGGCAGTAATGTACCATTCGCTCCTAATTTGTTCACTTGGTTTCGAAGCAGTGGGGATTTTATTTAGGAGTTTGTTGAATCGAGCATTAAACTCCTTTATTGGTTCCCTATGCTCTATTCTCAAATTGGAGAGGTCGTTTATTAAAGTCGCCAGAGACCTGTCATCTCCATATTTGGTAAGGAACTGCTCTTGGCATGTGGTCCAGCTGGTAATAGAACCAGAAGGTAAAGAGAAGTACCAGGATCCTGCCGATCCTTGCAGGGTATAAGGGAAAAGTCTGACAACAACATCTTGTTCTGTCACTCCTTTTAAGTTAACTGCTAACATGAAATTGTTAATATGTTCTTCAGCTTGTGTTCCGTTATCTGGATTAAATTTAGGCAACCATTTTTCGGGAGCATCAGGTAGATCATGTAATGGTCCGGGCATATTGACTGCACCTGGCGTAGTCCATGGATCTGCCATTATGCTGGTGATAATAGTTGTTACTACTATTGGTATTCCAGATGACTGAGGAGAAGAAGTTGTTGGAGAGAGAGTAGCTTGAGATGCTGTAGTACTTATTCCCTGATGAACAACAATGTGTAACGGAGGAGTGGATGGTTGACTTCGCAGAGGAGGAATTGAGATGGAAGATATGGAAGAAAGATCTTCACTATCAGATACTTCAGTAATCTTCTTAGCCTTTTTCCTTTTCGGTAAAGGGAACTCAGTAGGTTCGATACCGAGTTTTTCGCTCTGAAGTCTGGTAAGTGGATGGGATAAGTTTAACTGCGAGGTCACACTGCTTTGTGATACTTCAGATTTCTGAGGTGAAATCGAGAAGCTCTGAAGTTTATGGATAAGAGACTGAACTTCAGGGGATTCAAGACTTAAATGTTCTGAAATATGATGGGTATGAGCAGTGGTGGTTGATTCCTCTTTTTCTCGATTGTGTGCCGGAGAACCAGCATGTGATTGAGAAGGGGAAGAGGATTTGGAGGGAGAATTACTCTTAGAATGGTTTGCAGATTTGGACCTACTTGCCATTCACAGTCGATGGCCCTCCTTCTAGCGCCAAAAATGTTGATGCCCCGAAATTCGTTGCAACAACATCGGGGAAACCACCCGGTCCGGAACTTAGTGCAGCTCCTTTTCCGTTTGGAATAGTGGCTCCGACTGGGGATAATGGGACCAGTTTCCCAAAGATTATAAGTAAACGGGATGGATGAATGATTTACGATGTAAGGTGATAATAAATAAATAACTAAACTACAAAAGAAATATAATAACTATAAGCTAATCCCGGGACTTATCGATTCATTTGAATACAGCGTTTGATAATTTAGGCTTACTGGCAGGCATATAGATGACACTAACAATAAGCATAAATGTTTAAATCATTTAAGATTTCTCTGCATAAGTAGTTATGCAGAGCGATAATAGCGAATTACTGTACTCAGTCATTTATATCATTGTTACGCGCATGATTAAAAGAGATAACAAATCACAAAACATTCAATAGTGATATGAAATGCAGACTTGCTGTTATATTGCATACATGTAATCAACAATAGCAAAAGTAATAACACAGCAATTCATATAATAGAAAAGAGAACAGATACAGATAATAGTACCATGCAAGCTGTTTGATCAATCCAATATATTAATCGCTATGTCGCGGTTCTTCCTTCAGACCAGAAAACATTCCAAGCAAACGACAATAGTGCACAATTTACTTAAAACAGCCTTCCAAGTAAAATTAAGAACCAGTGGTCGAGTTTCAAAAAGAATATAGACTGAAGCACAATAGTGCAAACTTCAGCCTTTAAGTCTTTTACAAAATTTTACGACCCTTTCCAAAACAATGAAAGGGTCTCTAAATACTATGCTAATCTAAAATATCTAAATATCTAAAACTGAAAAACAACTAAATCGGCATTAACAAATATCATTTTGTATTTTGGTGATTCGGCAGTCGGCGGCGATGTTTCAGTCAGAGGTCTCTTTGCCTTTACTCCTTTGCTGACATATCGCCAGCATTGGCTCTACTTCTGGTGGAGTATTGAGGCGTGAAGTCAGCTGTGCATCATATGTGGCATCTCGAATATCGGCAATCAGGTATCGGAGAGCATCTGTTAGACAATTTAGAGCCGACCTTTGAGAATGTGGTTTAATCAGGAAAAGCCAGTATGCATCGGCGGTCAAGGTATTTACTCCAGTAATTAACCGCCCTTGTTTCTCCAGATCAGGGTAATTCCTGAGCTCCAGCATATTTGCCGTTGTTATGTTTCCAGGTGTGCATTGTGAAATCATGTTTCCAGATACAATGTATCATTGACTAGATTGATCATGTTACTGGCAATCATTTTGCATCTGGAGGCTGCTCTTTCTGCTTTCATCATCTGTGTGTTCCATTCCATGAAGAGTATGTCTTTGTATGTTACACAGATTCGGGAGAAATTTGCGGCTTGCCCTTCTGGAGTGTCTTGCCATTCAATATACTCTGTTATATCGTCTTCAGCCTGATCCAACTTACTTCTGGCTTTCTCGATTTGTTGACACACTGCTGTAGATGTTTCACACAGTGATTCAGCTTCAACAAGTTGTTGGCATAAGATCCTGATTTGAGATATCAGTGCGCTGTTTATTTGAGTTGCCTCTGCTCTAAAATCATTGATACTCTTGGCGCTCTTAATATCTTCAAGCTGAGCTGATAGCTGAATTATTTGCTCGTCTTTAGCTTGTATCATCAGCTCATTCGATGCCTTCAACTAGGATAATGCCTCTGACAATTCTTTTGCTTTCTGAATGTCACTTTGGTCTATCCTCAGTTGTTCAATTTGCTGGGTTAACAAATGATTCTCTTGTTGTTGGGCCAGCAATTGTTCCTCTGCCTGTGCTGCCTTATTCCTTGCCTCTATCACTTCTGCTTGTAATGCGTATATCTCATGCTCTTTAGTCTTCAAAAGAAGACTTACTTCGGATGCTTTGTCAATAGTTGCCGCTGAATAAGCTCCCGCAAATTGCGATAGCTTTGTCAGATCTTCAGAGGGATCCGATTCTCCCTTCCAGACCACATTGCCCGTGATTGTTTGCTCAGGCAAAATAGAAGGTTGATCAAGCCTTCGCCTTTTCCTCGAGCGCCTTACAACGGCTCTATGCTTTGGGCTGTAGAAAATGTCTAGAGGAGGAATTTCCTCCACCTGAAGATCAATTTGATCGGATGGGTCTTGAGTGATTACCTCTACATTCTGTACCATGGGTGAGCCGCTGGTTCCCTCTAGAACCGGAGAAGAAGTAGTATTGGGAGTCTTAGAGGCGTCTGAGTCTTTGGAGGCTTCCTTACCACTTATGATAGAATCGAATTGGTTCCATTCTTTAATTAATTCAGGATCAGTAGAGATTTGCTCACTTTGTTCTCTCTGAGCTTTACTTTGTTCTTTCTCCCGTTCAATCCTCTGTTGTTCCTCCAATGCCTTCCGCTGTTGCTCCTCCTGTGCTCTTTGCTGCTGTTCTTCCAATTCCCTTTTCTGCCTATCTTCCAGTTCCTTCTTTGCTTTCTCTTCTTCTTCTCTTTTCCTCTGTTCTTCTAACTCCTTCTGCTTTCTTTGCTCTTGTTCAATTTGTGCTTTTTGCTGCCTTTCTATCTGCTCTCTTCTTTGCTTCTCTGCTTGCAGCTTGTTTTGCCTTTCCTCCTGTTGTCTATCATATTCTTTAGTTGTAACAGGAGATAGGTGTATTTGCTGCTGACCAGACTCGCTTGAGGAAGATGTTGGGGTTGTGGATAATAAATCTAGAGGCAAAGTTTGCAACCTTTGCTTTCTAAGTTTATTAAATTCAGTTAACTCCACATCTTCATATCTCAGTGAAGCGAGTTGTCTGACTTGGCTTATTGAATCGGCACTCATGAACAGGTCGTCAAACTGGTCTTCTTGATGAACAACCTTTGACAGCTTGGCCTGTTCCAAGGCAATGAAAGCAGTCTTTTTTGGATCATAAAGTCTGTTTGGAATAGAAGCCAGGGATATCAATTGGAGTTTTGCTGCTTCCTTTTCTGCATGTTTATAATTCAACAGCGTATAAACTCCAATTCTTAAAGGAAAAGAGGGCCATCCTCTCTTCTTCTCCTCCTTGAGAGTTTGTGTGACACTCTCAGACATAATCTGGTAGGAGATTTCCCGGGCTAACAGTTTATCTGGGACGTACAGGGGGAGGACATGTGGCCTAGCCTTGCTTCCAAAAACTCTAATATAGGTAAAATGCTCTTCGCCGAACCAATGGGCTACGGCTGGGAGATCAAAAGAAGCTTCATAAGAAATTCTAGGGATAGGTCTGTCAAAAATAGAATAGTGAACGGGAACCATAAAACCATTGCAAATTTGATACAGATGGTCTTTGTGGGAAGGTTTCCACAATTTCCGATGGTACAAGTGAATGGGTGTTGGGTCATGGGTTGTCCATCTCCAACCAAGGACAGGAAACTCAGAATTAAAACAAAGGGTATCCATAATGTAAGCAGAGTAATAGAAGGGTGGGATTTTTCTCTCAGTGACTCTGGTTTTGGCCCTAAACTCACGAATAGCTATGACCAATTTATCAGACAAAATAGTGGCCCAATCCATGATTATACTATTGACGGCCGCTTCCATTAAAGGAACCATATCAATATGAATATTTGCAGGGTCATGAAATCCCCACAATCTACACATCATAATCCCGGCGTAGCAATAAGGTGAAGCCAAAGAAGCATTGGAGTACTTACCCGACATATCATGCTTGTGTTTAGTTGGATCCTGTCTCCACTCTCGGAGAGGTTCGGATGGCGATTCATTCTCCTTCGCGAATTTCTCCAAAAAGGCTCTATTATAGACTAGCTCGGGTTGAGGCAAATGATACATCCGTCTCAAGTCATCTGGCTTGAAGGAACCGAAAATCCTTCCATCCTTAGTATGGAAGGTTCTATCAGTGAGAGTAATTTCTTCAATTGCCCAACGTACCACATCAGTATAAGGCAAGACTTGTTCTCTGGCTGCTATTCTGTGCAGAAAGGAGTCAGCCAAATCTTTAAGAGTTGCCTCAGACTTTCTTAGTTCATCCACACTAGCCTCCGTTACTGTCTTTTCTGGTTGTTCTGCTTCTAGCAAATTGTATGTACCTTGCCATGTAGTACCAGGAAGACCAGTGCATGTAGTATCTGAGATTAAGCCTTTCTTTGAAACCATAGTAGCTTGGCCTGAGACAGGTGTCGGAGTAGAACCTGCCACCTTTTTGAACTTTTTTCCCATCATATTCAGACTTCTCTCGGTTGAATTCTACACAAATGCAAGAGAAATCGTAACAAAGAAATAACAATGACGATCCATAACGGGATAGATATATAACTTGAAGCGTGGTGAGATTAATTCTAAAAGTGGCTACGGATCTAATGATTTGAGAGGGCACCGCAGATGCAATGATGGTGATTTTACGGCCTGCAGCTCCATAAATGACCATTACTTAAGTTATTAAACCGAATGACCCCTTAAAGCGTGCAATAGATTTCTTCAAAGGTCTAATCGTAATTGCTCGTTAATTCGAAGGGGCAAAGCTTTAAATACGCATGCATTACCTTATCCCTTTACTTAACGGCATTTTGAAATTTGTGCTTTTGTCAAATTTGGATTTAAATATAACTTTAATGCTTTGAAATAATCACCCTTTTCTGTTTTAGGAGTTCTGGTCATCATTAAGCGTCATCGCATCGCATCGGGAGTGTGAGTGACATTATCATTTGGGAGAGATCTTGGCGAATGCCGGTTGCGACATTGTATCATATTAGCGTGCGAACATAATCCCTAAATGCATATCAATTGATTTACCGACTACCGATAGCAATATCACATCGCATCGGGAAAAAGATCTGAACGTCTTATGAAGATGTATGGGATTCTGCCGACTACCGATAGCGATATCGCATCGGGAAAAAGATGTGTGCTTTTTCTGTGTGTGCATTGGCTATCGCCGATGGCCGATAGCGATATCGCATCGGAAAGAACCAAGGTAGCAAACGGTTTTGCGATTGCTTTTTCGGACTTAACCAAAAATTGCTTATTATTTGTTCAAAAAGGCTTTTGTTAACAAATTCATTTGATTATCATGCCTTTTTCGAACAAATTCATTAATGCCAATTAAAATTTTTAAAAGGGACCCATTTCATATGTTAATTGTTTGTAATAAAAATGTTATGAAATGGGGGGGTGTTGTAGGGCACAACAGGTCCATGAAGCATGAGTGCACAAATTTGTCTTTGAATGTTCTCTAGCTTCTTGCAGACATTGATTGAAAAGAGTGGACTTAATCCAGTTGAAGTTGGTGATATTGTAGTGGGTATTTCTCTTTCACTTGGTTCTCAACTTTCCATGAGTGCATGATGGTTGCTTTTTATGTGGGATTCCCAAGTGTATATCCTACCATTTCATGTGTCAAATGAGTTATTTTCTTGCTAGATGTCTGAGTTTTTGTGACAACTGCATGATTCTTACCACATCATCTCTCTAGAGACTGTACCTGTCAAGACTTTCAATAGACAATGCTCTTCATGCCTATACGAAATTGTATATGTTGCAGCTGCAATTAAAGCTAGGTTTTATGACATTGGAATGTCAATATATGTTTTCTATCACTAGATTATCATAGCAGGTTTGAATTTAGATAATTTTATGATTCCAATTTGTTTGATTCAGGAATCAATGCAGGAGTGGAGTTAGTGAGTATAAATCCTATGGCGTGGGAAGGTTCTGTCAATTCAAAGGTAGGAATCAATAAAAGTTAATGATGTTGTAAACATAAGGCTTTTAATTTTGTCAATAGTTTCAATTTGATGTTTTTGTCCATACTCCTCTATATCTTTAATATAGCTTACTATTGCCTTCATATTTATTCACACACACACACACATATATAGATATACACCTGTGCAAGGATAGAGATATGAGTAATTCATTAAAGATGTGTGTGAAAGGAACTAATGGCTTTTTTTGCCCTTTGCAATCAGTTAAATTTTTCAGAAAAGCACAAGATTATCTTTTGCCCATGGGTATCATCTCAGAAAATGTAGCTGAGCAATATGGAGTTTTACGTCAAGACCAAGATCAATCAATGGTATATGGATGATATTTTAAGCTTTTGATTTGAGTGAGGTCAATGTTGGTGAAGATCATATGAATTGATTAGCAAAGGTAAGGAATGGGAGTTGAGTATTAACTGCTAGAATTGTTTTTCAGGTTAAATCTCTTAAACACACAATAGTAGCAATAGTTGTAGGGAAGCTCAAATATGAGATCATCCCAGTTGAAGAAAAGGTACAAAAAACCGATGTTTTGTAATTTCCAAAGTTGGAGTCATTGGAGAGTTTCCACAATGGTACTTATTGTGTTTCTTGTTTTTGTGTTGGAGATTGTTGATCCTAAAACTAGAGATGAGAAGCCCGTGATAATATATGTTGATGATGGCCTTCATCATAATGCTTCTCTTTATGATTTAGGGAAACTCAAACGTGCATTTAAGAAGAGGGGAAGCACCATCGCTGGTGTTATCACTGAAAAAATTAAAAAAAAAAAAAATGGACAACTGGTTTGGTTCCAAAGTTTTATGATTAGTCCTGGTCAAAGTCATTTTTATTGTTTTGTTTAAGGAGTCTAGAACATAGAATGGAGTCTTGTTCCCATTAGAAAATAAGGTCAACAATCTTGTTTTACCTATCATTAATCCCACATTGATTCAAAGGTGTCATGTGTCAAGGTTGTTTCAAAATTGACATGTGCTACGAAATCACCTAGGAGTTTTCATAGCGCAAAACTCAGAAAATACACTATGTGCACTGTTATCACCCTAAAATCTTTGTCTCTAAGCTTTGGAAAGTTGCCTTGTTTCTAGTCATAGTCTTATAATTTTTGAGTCATCTCATCACAATTAGTGTCATTCTCATTTACAAACCCTTCTTCTAGTCATGGTGTTAAAGGGTCTCTAGGTCATTTCATGCTTTAAGGGTTAGGTCATAAGGTTAGAAGTCTTTTAAGATCATATCTCTTTTCCAAATAATGTTTGACAGCCTCATTCCATGTTTTAGAAGTCTTACCAGGTGTTTATAAGTCATATCTCACATCATTTTGGAGAAATTTTGAAAGTAGCTACGAAATCACTGAACTAGGAGTTTTCGTAGCGCGCTACGAAACCCCTGTAGCAGCCTGTTTTAGCAGAAAAACTGTTTTTACTAGTTAACTTCCAAAAGCTTTCCTGAGCAGCCGAGAACTTAATTTTGAAAACTGAAAGAGGCTTTTCTTCCTAACATGCTGCACTACATAAAAGTCTTTCAGTTTCTTCAATTCCATTCTGAGGTGGGAGAAATTTATGGTTAAACTTGCGCTACGAAACTGCTGAAAGTCAAGCTTTGTCTTCTCATTTTAGCAGTCTTTTTCAAGATCCGTTTCTGGTTACAAGAAGATGTATTTTGGAATTCTGAAGGAGGTTTCTCTTCATAAACTCTCCAGATACAATAACCTATCTCAATTTATTCATAAGTGTTTTCAGTTGGGAGATACTAAGCTTTCATTGAGACCCTACTTTCAGAAAACGGATTTTTCCTGTTTGCCACGTGTTTTTCAAGGACAGTTTCTGGACAGCTGGAGAAATGTTTTAAAAAAACAGGAGAGGTTTTTGTTTTGGACAACATGGGCTACGAAAACCTCCTTCAGTTTCGTAAAATGTGTCACGGATGAATAGATAAAGGCTCTGTCCCACTTGCCAATTTTCAAGGATCTAAACCTAAAAACAGGGAAACATGTTCCCTAATTTCTAGGGTTTGTCATCAGCAGTTGAGTGACCACGTGGGAGGCTTCATCAAATTCGACTTCTTGAGGTTGCAAGTTGTCAAATAATGCTTTAAATGCTTATATAAGGTTGTTGAATCATGATAAGGAGTTACACTCCTAGTTGTATTAGGTCTCTAGGACTGCTAGTTAGGTGTCATTTGCATTTAATAATTAGTTTTATGTATCAATAGGTGTCATAGTAGGATGAATTCGAATTCCCCTCATGCTGGAGGAGGAATCTCAGTTATGTAAAGAGCTCTATATATAGAAGAAGATCTATTGTACAAAGGGTTGGAAATTTTATGCAAAAGCTTGTATTTGGCCTATGTAAGACTCATTTTCAGTAATACATGCTTGACTTTACTTCTCAGGATTCATGAAGGATTTTTTATGTTCAGAATATGTGATGTTGTCCTTTTCTTAATTCTTACAGTGGTATGGATGTATAATCACTCAGAATTCACTGAATGTGCTCTGACTTCCTGTATACATTTATAAACTGTGTGGTCCCATATGAGTTTATGTTCTGAATGTTTAAATGTTGAATGCCCTGACTTCCATGTAAGGTTGAGTTCATTGTTATATTGAGGTGTTGTTGACTCCATAAGCCCAATGGATAGTTGTTTAATGTTGTTCAACCATTCATATTTTTCACTTGTTTCATAGAGTTAGCCATCTAATCTTTATCAAAATCATTAACCTTTGAGAGAGCCCTCTCAGGTTGAGGAGGCTAAGCCTCAGCCAAAAGTTGGTTTGAAAGAGTTACATAAGGTCTTCCTGATCAGCAGCCTATCAGGACCTGATTTTGTGATAACATTTTGGTGCGTCTGCCGAGAGCCTGAAGTCTATTCATTCCCGAAATTAGGAGGTTGAACTTCTGAAGGTAGCAGGAGCTCAGACATCTATTTGAGGCTGCAAAACTACCTTGGCGACTCCACACATCGAATAAGAAATTGGAAGGTGACTCCACTGCTAGAAGATCAGTAGCTTGATGAAGTTTTAAGAAGAATTCCACTGCAAGAATGAATGCCAGGTATGCTCCTATGAATCGGTCTCATATTCCTGGTTTTCCAAATCCTATGCCAAAGGTTGATTGGTTAGAGGATCTTCCGATATTCAAAGATGAAAAGAAAGACAATGCTGCTCTTCATTTGGTTAGATTTCATATGCATGTACGCAGTCTTAAGGTTCATTTCCCTGAAGATTGTCTCATGAGGATGTTTATGACCACTTTAGAAGGAAAAGCATGGTCTTGGTATAAAAGTTTGGAAAATGGTTCATTATATTCTCTTGCTGATTTCCATGAAGTGTTCTATGACATGTATAAAGAGTGTCATCCCTCCTTATTGTTGGTCAAAGATTGTTGTAAACATTCTATGAGTTTTATTCAATATTTGGAGGATTGTTATGATGATGATGAATTTATGGATGAAGAAATTTTAGAGGCTCTTCATAACAATGCATTTCAACACCAAGAAGAAAGTATAACATCTCATGAAACGCAGCATGAAGAGCAGCAGGGGTTTACTTGTGAAAACCATGTTTCATCCTTTGATATGAATGAAGAGATGCAGCAATATTCTCAGTCTTCGAATCATAATGAATATGAAATTGATTGCAAACACCAAGAAATACTGGAAGAATTTTTTTATAATCCTCAGGCAGAAGAAAAGGTTGTTCATTTTTGTGATTCCTTGCAGCAGCTTACATCAAAGAATGATCACAATAGTGAGGAAAATTACATTGTCTATGGGAATCATGCAGAAAGGCAGTTGGATAGCACATCAAAGGAATTTTGTGTGGCTAAGGATCAGTTGTCTAAAGATATAGAAAGTTGTGAGAATCATCAAACTAACCATGTGTTTTTTGACCCTATAGCTGAATACATGGAAAAGATTTACTGTTCAGGCTTCCAGTTATATTTTCATCTTGAAGAACAGTTACACCTCATGCTGCCTTGGTTATTTCAGTATCTGGTTTATTTTTGTTTCAAGCACAGTCAAAGGATTCAAGTGTTAGATCAGATCGATGACTGGCTTCATTGGAAGTTTCATGTTCCTTCAGCTACAAGTGGAGATTGCAGCTGATAGGGTAGGTAGGAATGTGCAAATAAGCTCAGGGAAGGTTGACTGAGCATCTGTTTCAGTAGGTGCAGTTTGAATTCTTCATTCAGAAATCATTAAAGGCTTGGGGAGAAAATTGGGCAGAGGTTCAGAGTTTTATTCTAGAGGATGGATAGTGGCACTGGAGCTACAAGTTCTTAGTATACCACAAGGGCACACTATCCCTAGTGGAGCCACTGTTATCACCCTAAAATCTTTGTCTCTAAGCTTTGGAAAGTTGCCTTGTTTCTAGTCATAGTCTTATAATTTTTGAGTCATCTCATCACAATTAGTGTCATTCTCATTTACAAACCCTTCTTCTAGTCATGGTGTTAAAGGGTCTCTAGGTCATTTCATGCTTTAAGGGTTAGGTCATAAGGTTAGAAGTCTTTTAAGATCATATCTCTTTTCCAAATAATGTTTGACAGCCTCATTCCATGTTTTAGAAGTCTTACCAGGTGTTTATAAGTCATATCTCACATCATTTTGGAGAAATTTTGAAAGTAGCTACGAAATCATTGAACTAGGAGTTTTCGTAGCGCGCTACGAAACCCCTGTAGCAGAAAAAATGTTTTTACTAGTTAACTTCCAAAAGCTTTCCTGAGCAGCCGAGAACTTAATTTTGCAAACTGAAAGAGGCTTTTCTTCCTAACATGTTTCACTACATAAACCGCTTTCATTTTCTTCAATTCCATTCTAAGGTGGGAGAAATTTATGGTTAAACTTGCGCTACGAAACTGCTGAAAGTCAAGCTTTGTCTTCTGGTTTTAGCAGTCTTTTTCAAGATCCGTTTCTGGTTACAAGAAGATGTATTTTGGAATTCTGAAGGAGGTTTATCTTCAAAAACTCTCCATATACAATAACCTATCTCACTTTATTCATAAGTGTTTTCATTTGGGAGATACTAAGCTTTCATTGAGACCCTACTTTCAGAAAACGGATTTTTCCTGTTTGCCACGTGTTTTTCAAGGACAGTTTCTGGACAGCTGGAGAAATGTTTTAAACAACCAGGAGAGGTTTTTGTTATGGACAACATGGGCTACAAAAAACTCCTTCAGTTTCGTAAAATGTGTCATTGATGAAGAGATAAAGGCTCTGTCCCACGTGCCAATTTTCAAGGATCTAAACCTAAAAACAGGGAAACATGTTCCCTAATTTCTAGGGTTTGTCATCAGCAGTTGGGTGACCACGTGGGAGGCTTCATCAAATTTGACTTCTTGAGGTTGCAAGTTGTCAAATAATTCTTTAAATTCTTAGATAAGGTTGTTGAATCATGATAAGGAGTTACACTCCTAGTTGTATTAGGTCTCTAGGACTGCTAGTTAGGTGTCATTTGCATTTAATAATTAGTTTTATGTATCAATAGGTGTCATAGTAGGATGAATTCGAATTCCCCTCATGCTGGAGGAGGAATCTCAGTTATGTAAAGATCTCTATATATAGAAGAAGATCTATTGTACAAAGGGTTGGAAATTTTATGCAAAAGCTTGTATTTGGCCTATGTAAGACTCATTTTCAGTAATACATGCTTGACTTTACTTCTCAGGATTCATGAAGGATTTTTATGTTCAGAATATGTGATGTTGTCCTTTTCTTAATTCTTACAGTGGTATGGATGTATAATCACTCAAAATTCACTGAATGTGCTCTGACTTCCTGTATACATTTATAAATTGTGGTCCCATATGAGTTTATGTTCTGAATGTTTAAATGTTGAATGCCCTGAATTCCATGTAAGGTTGAGTTCATTGTTATATTGAGGTGTTGTTGACTCCATAAGCCCAATGGATAGTTGTTTAATGTTGTTCAACCATTCATATTTTTCACTTGTTTCATAGAGTTAGCCATCTAATCTTTATCAAAATCATTAACCTTTGAGAGAGCCCTCTCAGGTTGAGGAGGCTAAGCCTCAGCCAAAAGTTGGTTTGAAAGAGTTACATAAGGTCTTCCTGATCAGCAGCCTATCAGGACCTGATTTTGTGATAACATGCACTATGAAATCAAGGATTCATAGTTAGGAGATTTCATAGTGCAAAACCCAGAATTTGCACTAGCTATGCTATGAAATCGAGGATTCGTGCCAAATCTTGTCTAGCTGTCTAATCCATCAAAATCCGTTAATGTTTCATCACCATGTATCAGTCCATGAACCTTGCTTATCACATGTAGCCATTCATTCTCATCATTAGATTCATTAGGGTCTTGTTCGCACTCTTTTCAAATTTCAAAAAGGGTAAGGTAAGGTGAGTTAGTCTTAGTCATTTCCGTGTTCCTTCATGCATAAGAAGACAATTAGCAAGCTCAGGGACCATAATTATTTGAAAGCTCAAGTGAGGCAGTTCTCTGTTTCAAGCTCAAGCGAGGAAATTTCCAAACTAAGACAGTGCGGGTTCTTTCAAGTCTCCTTGCATATGTCTCACATAAATGTCTGAAGAAAGGAAAAATCATAGATCAGGCCGGTGTCTTAGAGCTGATCTTGAAGGCTTAGATGTTCTCACGAGGAACAGAGAGGTTGAACATGCATTCAAATAGGTGGGATACTAGAGATTCTATGAAAAACTTCAGGGTGGTCACATTCAAGTAACCAAGGACTTTGCCTTCAATTTCACCGATTTGAATTCAAGGGTTGGAGTGCTAGAAATACCAGTTTCTCCTGAGGTTATATCTACAGTCACAGAGATTCCTAGAGGAAAGGAGAGATGGTTCAAGAACTTCAAATTGGAAATGGCACCCTGCCAAGAATTTCTGAAGCCAGAATTCATAGGCTCGGACTTCACCAAATCAGTGCCCAGAAGCTATGTAAAAGATTCATATGCCAACTTTCTGTCAGGCATCCAAAGATATTTTACCTGTGAAGGGAGATACCATAAGGTGTACTCTTACCATTTTAAGCTTCTATTAAATTTCACTGGAAAAATATCTCTAGACTTACCTTTTTGCCTGTTTCGTAGCTTAGGCAAAATGTCTGATAAGGTTCAATTGAAGAAATAAGCTTCTGAAACCTCGTTGTTCCATCATGGTTGATCAAGTTAATTTTTTTACATGAGTTTCAGAAGATTGGAAGAGAATGGTCTACTTTCTTGTTTATGACAAGCTTTAGAACTGAAACAAGACTTAGCCCTAAGGCTAAGAAAATATCTTCACCAGCAGTAAGTCATCAGGAGGAAAGATATGTCAGAAGGGTCACTGAAAAATTAAGAACTAAAATCTGAATGATGAAAAGATAGATTGAAGATTTGAAGATTCAACTGAATGAACCAAAAGAAAAGTCTCAGTATAAATGAACCTGACAGTAAGTGAAGAAATTTTGACACAATTTTGATGCGAAAATTACTTTTTGAAGATTTAAGATTATTTTTGGATGAACAATGTCAGTTTTGTTTGGCCTATTAGCATATGGAGAAGCCATTAAAAATCTCAAGAATGACAAAAACTGTGTTTTTGACTCACACGACAGTTTCATAGCGCGCTACGAAACTGCTAAAGGTGATATATAATGCATAGCAATTTCGTAGCGCGCTACGAAACTGCTGAAACTGCCATTTTTGTTTTTATGGATCAATATTGAAATGAAATGGGGACCATTATGAAAGTATGCTACTGCAAAGACACAAAAATACCACTTTAGAAGTTTTGAACCTTAAGTAAAGGCAAATTCAAGAGATGAGGAACATATGGAAACTCCAAACCCTGCGCTACGAAAATAGTAGTCATTTCATAGTTCAGACAGCTTGTCAGGCTTCATGCAGTATTCAAGAGATTTTTGTCTTAACACGAGTCTATGAGCAAGATATGTGGATTAGTTCAATGCATCACATGTGATTAAAGGAGAAAATATGGTCAATAAACTTCGAGGAACCTCCTTGGAGACCAACGCAGAAATACAGGGGCAGTTTCCTAATATCCAGGAACAGTTAAAGGACAAGCAATCAAAGGCCGACATGGAGTTTAAAGTCATCACTTAAGCCAAAGATGAAGAAGGATAGCTGTCAAAGAACAAGTTTATTTCATATTCAAGGTTGTTGTCAGCATAATAAGGAGTTACACTCCTAGTTGTATTAGGTCTCTAGGACTACTAGTTAACAACTAATTGTAATTAATAGTTTGTTTAAGGATCAGTAGGTGTCATGTCAAGTGAAATTCGAATTCCCCTCATGTTGGAGGAAGGAATACAAGCTTGCAAGAAAATCTATATATGAAAAGAGATGTAATGCACCAAGGGTTGGAAATTTTTGAGAAAAACACTCATATTGTGTCATTGTAGAAGACTATGCTTTTTATGTAATACGGAGTTTGGCTTTTCTACTCAGGATTCAGAAGAGAGTTCAATGCTTGATTGTATTATGATTATCCTCATTTCCTCATTTGCAGTGGTATGAATGTATGTTACTTATAACTCATTGGTGATGCTCTAACTTCCTTCATGCATTTGTAGACTATGTTTCCTACATGTTCTTATGTGTTACTGATATATTGAACTCTTGATGCCATGACTTCCATGTTAAGCTAATATTACTGTGATACTAAAACATATGTTGACTCCATAAGCCCAATGGATGTTTGTTGATTGTGTTCAACCATTTATACCTTTTCACTTGTTTTTTCCATAATGTTAGCCATCTAATCCTTAATTGAAATATTTAACCCAGTGAGAGAGCCCTCTCAGGTTGAGGAGGCTAAGCCTCAACCAAAAGATTGGTTGGAAACAGTTACTCAAATTCTTTCTGATCAACAGCCTATCAGATTCTAGTTTTGCAATAACAGATGGTATAGAGTTTCTTTCCCAATTGCATGCTAAGCATGTTTTCTATGTTGTTGACTTTATCAAAAAAGTTACAACATGCTAGATTTTTTGCCATTATAAAGCATTGGATGTTGAGTATTCAATATGTATCAGTTATGTCTATGTTTTGTTTCAATCTCACAAAGGAAAATAAAGCTAAGTAAGTGATGGAGTTGGTGTTGTACTACTGATGAAGAGGGCAGTGGCCATGCAAAAGGGTGCACAATGAACAATAGAAAACAAGTTGATCAATGCATGAAGTTTCATTATAACCACAAATATTCTTAATGGATGAGGACAAATCCTCATCTTGTTGAACCATTTATTTCCCACCTCTCTTGCCTCCACCTTCTACAAAATGTTCTAAACTAAAATATCACTAATGCAAAAGTTCATCTCCACCTATAATATTGTTGGGATCAATCCAAATGCATTAATGCAACACTTAAAAGGTTGTGATTTACTTGTATAATTTTACACATGCAAACCTATTCATAAAACAAAATAGACTTTATACAAAAAGGTTTATGGACTGAGATAAAAAGTGAATGAGGGACACATATCCTTTTCAGTTTGTATCAATCATGCCTTAAACAACTGTGCAGACTTAATGTCTCTAAAATTTTTGTTTCATCTTAGCTCGAGAATACCCGATTTCCTACCTTCATGTGTATGGGGACTCAAAACCAATCATAAATTGGCTGAAAAGAGCCTCTAAACTTTTGAGTTACCACTTACAGCTTCTTTTTCAAAACCTTCTATTTTTATGTTTCCTTTGACCAGGAATAGGAATCAAGAAGTGGGTAGATTGTCCAAAGTCGGCTTGGAAATGGACCCAACCTCATTAAAAGTCACAAATTTGAAGGAAGGCTAGACAACAAAATTTCTTCATGACACTTGGCACTAAATAATCTTGTTACTCTCCCTATGATTTTTTCTCAAATATGACAAATGAGCTTATCAGTGTTTTCAGTAGTTCTATATGATCATTTTGACTATAACAGGGATGTAAATTATATAAATAGGGGTAGGTAAATGATTAAATTTTGGATTGTGGAAAAAGGGTCTGTATAGATAATAGGAGAATAGATGTATCCTTTTGAGAGGGTGGTCATTTGACAAATGACATGGCTAAAAATTCTTTTAAGGTTTTGTAGATTTGGACTCTTATGAAAAAATATTTTTTGAGGCTACTTGGCCTTCAGGAATGCCTATTGGCATATATGGATGTAATCTTGTTATCAATATAAAATTATTGAATTTTTCTTCCCAAGGAAAAATAAATTCTACCTACATGACAAAACAAGAGAATAACATATTACTTTGAAACTACATCTCATCGAAGACTAGCACAAGACATGTTCTACTAGTAAGCTATTCAAAATGAGATGTTTATTTTTTTCACATGTAAATTAGAACCCCGCCCTCAACCCACCCATCCTCTAGCCAATGAACAAGAAAGGGATAATCCTTATAGATCATAAAGAGTCTCAATCAACCACTGGCTCACGAAGAGTGAACACATCAAAAAGATTGAAAATGGTTAAGGTGAATAACAATTTCTTCTTAACCACTTGAGATAGACAATTCACAGGATGAATTGATTATTATATTAGACCACAATCATAATAAATGGTGACAATCAAAAAAATTTCCTATATAAGTTAGTTGGAAAAACAATCTCCAACCAATAAACCTCAATCCTAAATGAGAATGGCATTATTTATTTCAAACAAAAAAATAAAAAATAATCGTTGTAGAGAGCAGGAAGTCACCACAGTATATGATGGTGATTCGAAGATGAATAGTTGACAACAATGGGCTCGGTATGTGCTCCGTATATAAGTTGTGAATGTTCTATGTTGAAATCAAGTGAGAAATTATTGATTATATCATTAAATTTTTACAATTACCAAAATGTTGGGTAAGTTCTGCCCAAAAAAATAGTTTTTAGACTTCAAAATTGCCAAAAAATAATAAAGTAATAAATGAAAGTTCACAAAATAGTAATTACATGGATTTGAAAGAAAAGATTAATAGGTGGAAACTCTAGGCCTCGAACAAAATATCCATTTGATATAGATGACATCACTATGAGTAAAAACTCATGATGTCATCATCATTGTATTTGAATAAGATATGAACAATCAGTATGTTATCTGTGCATGCTTTAAATTAGAACACAATTTAGAAAACAAATTACATATAAACCTGGTTTAGCTGAGAAATGTCATCAATTGATAAAGTGATACACTTGAAGGACCTCAAAATTTGTAACCCGTAGATATGATTATATGAAGTTTAAACCTCAAAATTACAGTGACTTTGTAGCTAATTTCGAAATTATGGGTCTCCAACCATTTACCTAAACTTACAAAATCTGACATCACGATTATAACTTCACAAAATACATACTGGGTTTTTCCTGGACATGTGCATTGAATAAAGAATTATGGATCTCCAAAGGAAATCTAGGTAACTAGTGGAGTAGTAGTGACTAAAGATGACACGGGTATGGTAATATTTACTTGTGCTCTAAAATGGCCTAGACATTAATAACAAAACATAGAACAAGATTTTTCAAATAGAAAACAAATTATTGGAATATTATGAGTTTAACAGAAGAATGTAAGGATTTCATTTGTTTTTCATGAAAGAAGTACAAAGACATTAGGAGGAATCTAAAAACTGTTGGAGATAGAATGTTTAATCAATCAGTTAAAATATAGAGAGAGCTATATAAGGCAGTTAAAATAGACATAGAGCTATCTAAAGTTAGTGTTGTTACCTTGCGGGATAGGGCTAAGGCTCTGAACTGAGCTACTTGAATTGCTACAAAGTTTGAGGGCTCTTTCCTTGTTATCGTCATGGACCTTGTAGATGGACATAATACACATTATTCAGAAGGATAGAAAAAATAATGTTGACCAGTAACATTTTTTTTTGTCAAAGTAGCTCAGTCACAGCGATTGTCTGTCGAGACTTTGTTTTCATGTTGGCAATCAAATCAGGGAATAAAGTTTTAGACACTGTTGGGAATTTTTTTTTTTGTTATTTTAGAAAAATTGACCTATAGTGAATAGGACATTTGGATCCAGAAGAACAATACTTCACAATAGACACATTATAATGTACAATGAATGTTAAGAGACACCTATGTATGGAAATGTAACTACCTTTTGCATATCAATAAAAGATATTTGGTTTCTTCATGTTGAAAAAAATAAAACATAAAATCAAAATAGCAATATCTATCTTTGAGTTTGGAGTTCACATAGATGAAGAAACCTTCCAAAGGAGGATAGCCCATCTCGCACATCTGAGTACATAAGTAAGAATTTATAAGTGAGAAAAATTAACCAGGGAAAATTTTAAGAACCCCCCGTAAATTTATAAATATAATAAATGGGCGAATCTCCATGGTATATAGGAAAAATGGAAGGCGATTTTATCAATAATATAATATGTATATATAATTTTTTGGCCAATCTCTCACCAGGCATGGCAAATATTTTACTCAATTATAAAATCTTGTAAGATCTTGGCAAGTCTTTCACTAAATAATAAAACTTTGTAAAGTCCTAGTGAATCTTAGCATAGGCTACATGTTGGTTTAATTCCCCCATTTAAATAGGCTACATTCCAGGTGAATACCATGGGTCAATACCATGTGCCATTTTTGTTTTTATTAATTCTAATGTTAGGGTTAATAATGTTTTTTTGCATGGTATTAATAACAATCTAGTCCATGGTATTTGTCCCATAGTATTTTGGCCATAGGTTTCACCTAAATATAACCCATTTTTTGAGTGTTCGTAAATATAAGGTGACTTATGGAGTAAATAGAAAAAAATGTTTTATTTATTTACCATAACTGTCGTTTATTTATATTTTTATTAATTTACCATACCTCTTTTACAAATATGGTATTTGGCCCATAGGATTCACTTAAATAAAACCTCTTTCTTGAGCCTTCATAAATAGAACGAGGGTTATGGACTAAATATAAAAAGAGGTTTTATTTATTTACAATACGGCTAGTTTATTTATATTTTTATTTATTTACCATACCTTTTGATTAAGTATAAAAAGACGTTTTATTTATTTACCATACGTCCACTTTACTTATATTTTTATTTGTTTACACCCTTACATGTATATAAGGTGATTTATGGAGTAAACATAAAAAACGTTTTATTTATTTACCATACCTCCACTTTACTTATATTTTTATTTGTTTACATCCTTACATGTATATAAGGTGACTTCTGGAGTAAATATAAAAAATGTTTTATTTATTTATCATACCTCTCATTTATTTATATTTTTATTAATTTACCATACCTCTTTTATAAATATGGTATTTGGCCTATAGGATTCACTTAAATAAAACCTGTTCTTGAAAATGGGCGAATGGATTCACTTAAATAAAACCTATTCTTGAAAATGGGCAAATGGAAGGTTGTAAGTCCTAATTTCAAGGGCTAAATTTACCTTTTTTACCCTCTCCCTTAAAATAAGGTGGGCTATTTGAGGTGATTTGTAAAAATGTACTATGATACAAAATATTCGCCCACTAAAAATTTAAAACCCCTTAATTTTGCCAAAGGGCGAACATTCGCCCCTAAAATTATCCTTGAAATTAACCATGTGACAGTTTATGCAATCAGAAACTTAATACATGGTCAAGGATTTTAACTTATAGTTTTTTTGCAATCAATAGGTTGATTTTCGTGGAAACTTGTTAGGCTAGTTTTATGCTCACCCACTGACACCCTTGGTATCACTTTATCATTTAGATGCAATGGCACCCATCTTCCCTAATATGAATCAAACATAGGCTTTGGACATCTCTTTGAGGTAGTGAAGGCTGATTATAGTAGGATTCTTCAACAGACTGTCTGCTATGATATATTGTGGCAGGGATCATTGTATGTGTCATGGGGCTACATTGTACATGTTTTTGATAGCCTCCAATTCCCACGTAAACTCAAATATCCTCAACAAACTTTCATGCATTGGAGGAAAACTGTGACATATCATTTTATGTTCAACACTTGCAATCAAAAACTTAATACATGGTCAAGGATTTTGACTTATATTTTTCTGCAATCAATAGGTTTATTTTCGTGGAAACTTGTTAGGTTGGTTATCTGCTAACCCACTGACACCCTTGGTATCACTTCATCATTTAGATGCAATGGCACCCACATTCCCTAATATGAAAAAAACACAGGCCTTTGGACATCTCTCTGAGGCAATGAAGGCTTATTCTACTAGGATTCTTCAACAGACTATATGCTATGATAGATTTCACCAAGGCTACATTGTACATGTTTTTGTTAACCTGCAATTCCCGCGTGAACTCGAAACTCCTCAGCAGAACTTCATGCATTAGAGGAAAACCATGAGAGATAATTTTATGTTCAAAAATTGTAATGTTTCCATAAATCCTTACCTGAGGCCTGCTATCTTATTTTTGGAATGTGTTAGCACTAGATCTAAGGGAATCACCATTACCTATACAAGAAAAACTGGGGTTAGTTGCCAACTAGTTAAAAGTGTGTTGTAGGCTCTGCAACAGATCAGAGTTCTACCACCGAAGTCACAACTGAACTAGAAGCAAGTATGTGAAATTTTACATCCTTGTATTTATCTTAACTTCTGACTTGAGTGAGCAAATTAGGAAATTTCTACTCCTTTTTATACTAATTAAGAAAATGTGGATCTGTGTTTGTAGCCTCCAAGGAGAAATTGTTGTGATGTTCTACCATCTTCCATTAACAACAACCTGTAGATTGTGATGAGAAGTTGTTTGAATGGGGAAGCCATATATCCACAGTGAAAAATAAGATTGTATTTTTTTTGGATGAACCAAACTCTACTTTGTTGATGTATTATATGGATTTTTCTTGATCATTGAGATATGGCTTTCTCTAGAGAAGAAATAAAAACAGTTGGCAACATTGCATCTCTTCAATGGTCAAAATCCTAAAAAAATATGAATTATGTTCATTTCATCTGAAAAAAAAGTTTTAGTTCCTCTTATGGCTTAACACTTTGATTCTTTAGTTGAGTTAAAACTTACAGGGTTCAGAATAAACAATTATTGTATGGATCTAAATGTTAGGTCCCTATAATACTAGTGATTACCCCATTACTATTGTAGTTGTATCCCTTATTAATATTTTTGTGCCACTGTTGTCCCCATATTGTTATTACTGTGGCCCATAGAATCCCTCTATTGTTATTTTTGTGCCTTCATATTATTATTGTTAGGTCGGCTTGGTTATATTGTGACCCCTTAGACTCCTATATATAGAGTGGAGGTTTTGTCATTTGTATCATCCAATAATTATTCATTTGTGTAATGTAAAGGAGGTTGCACCCTCGAAGAGGCTGAATCGTAAGGAGTTCATCTATCTTTTCTATCTTTTTGTGAGCTAGTTTCATAACATTTGGTATTAGAGTTTTGAATTCTAGGGTTTCGCTGCTCCAAATAGATCATCGTGGCATTTGCACTATAAATTTTTTTCTACAATGTTTCATATGCTAAAACAAAAACCCATTTGGGCCAAAATCGTTCTGAACCTCAGGTCCAAATTGCAGATCTTTTTGAGCTATATTTGAGGAGATATGATATGAGGAAGTTGGCCTTTTTGTAGACTCCCGAATTACATTCCAAACAGGTAACGTGGGTAAAATCCTCATAACTTTTGTTTTGAGAATCAGATTAAAATTTTGTAAGAATTTACAGAAATAGGAAGGACTATAGTTTCCTGTATTTTTTAGATCCTAAGGTCAAAATAGTGACATGTGGCACTTCATACAAGTTCTCTCTTCTCAAAAGGTATATAATCAAGTCATCTTGGGAGATTGTGCATAACTCTTTCTTGGAGAATCTAAATTTGATCAGACTGGTGGAATTGGAAAGAGGACACAGAGGGCTACTGTAGGTCACAATCTTAGAACTGGATGATCCGAAATTATAGAGATACATCAGATTCAATATCGAGCTCCTACAAAGTGAAAAAAGGTGTGTAGTTTTTTTTAATTTTTTCATAAGCTTGGTTTGAAAAATTAGTTTGAAGGAATTCAAAGGGAATATTAAATCATTATTATTGGTAACTGATGCCTCGAGGAAAGAAAATTCAAACACCTAGTAAGCAACCTGAAAGCTCTAGCATGACTCATGAAGAAGAAGAAGAAATGCAACATGATATATCAAAACTATGAGACCAAGTGCAACAAATGTCACTCACACAAAAAGCAATAGAATCTAAGATGGATGGTTTAAAGAAAGATGTAGAAGCTAAGATGTATGTCGTGGAATCTAATATGAATGACATGGAAGCTAATATGGATGATTTGAAGATAGATTTGAAGACAGGCATGGAAGATTTAAAGACAGATTTGAAGACAGATTTGACAAAGGTTCTACAAGAAATGCTTACTAATTGTGAAAGGGTAGTAAAGGAAACTCATGATGAGAACAAAATAAATGTTAATCATGATTTCATAGACTCTAATGTTGGATCGAAGAACCACCATATTCCAAAAGTTGATATGAGGAAGTTTGATGGCAAGGATCCCGCAACATGGATACTACAGATGGAGCAATTTTTCAATCTCCATAATGTGAAAAACACACAAAAGGTACGTATTGCAACTTTTGTATTTGGAACCAAATCAGTTTGTATGGTATCGATGGCTTTTCTCTCATAAACAAATTGTCACTTGGGCAATTTTTATGGATGAAATGACAACACATTATGAGGATACAAAAAGCAACACCTTTTTTAGCCAATTGATAAGTCTCATACAAAAGGGTTCAATGATGGATCACATTGAGGAATTCCAAAAATTGAACATAAGGGTAAAATATATTCTAGAGGAGTGTAGGATTTATGTGTTCATAGGGAATTTAAAGGATAATATCCAACATGAGGTTCACCTTTGGGAACCTGATTCATTGCAGAAGGCATTCAAGTTAGCAAGAAAAACGGAAAGCAAAATTATGGCAACCAGGAAGCCTACCACTCACAAATATAAATATGGAAGTGTTGTTGCCCCTAGCCTTCCACAACCTATAATTTTGACACCACAACAAATGGAAGAAAAAAGAGTAAAAGGGCTTTATTATAGTTGTGATAGAAAATACACTAAAGGTCATAAGTGTGCTAAGATGAAATTATTCTACATGGATTGTGAAGAGGAGGAAGAAAAGAAACAAGAAATGTCAAAAGAAGAGGATATACTCCTGGAACAAACCATAGATAAAGAAGTAATGAATCCGACCATATCTTGTAATGCATTGGCTGGAATTACCACTCCTCAAACTATCAAGATAGAAGGACATGTCAAGAAGAAAAAGGTAATAGTTTTGATTAATTCAGGAAGTACCCACAATTTTATTCATTGTAAGATAGCAAAAGAATTGAATTTCTTCCTATATCTAGCACTAGAGTGTCAATTGATGGTTGCAAGTGGAGGAACCATAAATTTCTTTGGTAAGTGCCATAATATCAAGCTATTGATGGGATAATATGTATTGAATAGCCCAATGTTTTCCATTCCAATGGGAGGTGCTAATGTTGTACTAGAAGTCCAATGGCTACAATCCTTGGGTACAATAGCTTTTAATTTTCAAGAACTTTTCATGAAATTTTCTGCAGAAGGAAAGGAAGTTGAATTAAGAGGTATTGCAGGGAAATCAGGAAAGGCAATCAGCTCTAACGGTATGAAAAAGCTTCTAAAAAATGAACAACGAGGTGTAATTGCACAATTATGTTCACTAGATGTTTCCACATCGAAATCATCTATTTCTCCAGATCTCCAAAAAGTCTTGGACAATCATTCCAAGGTATTTGAGACTCCCAAAGGTCTCCCACCTATTCATGATCATGATCATGCTATTCATTTGATTCCAGGAAGTGTTCCTCCAAACATCAGGCCATACATATATCCCTATGCCCAAAAAAGTGAAATTGAATGTATGGTTTCAGAAATGCTAGAGGTTGGTATAATTCAACCTAGTGAAAGTTCTTTCTCTGCTCCTGTAGTATTGGTGCACAAGAAGGATGGATCATGGCGGATGTGTCCGAATTATAGGGAGCTCAACAAGATCACTATTAAAGATAAGTTTCCCATTCCTGTCATTGATGAATTATTTGATGAATTGCATGGATCAATTTACTTCACCAAGTTGGATCTTCATTCAGGATAACATCAAATCATAATGAAGACTGAAGACATTCTGAAAATAACATTTAGAACTCATGAGGGTCATTATGAATTTTTGGTCATGCCTTTTGGCCTTACCAATGCACCTTCTACATTTCAAGGTTTGATGAATTCCATTTTCAAACCCTTCCTTAGAAAATTTGTGTTAGTATTTTTTGAGGATATACTAATCTACAACAAGTCTTGGAAGGATCATGTTGAACATGTTGACAGGGTGCTACAACTATTAGAGGAGAAACAATTATATGCAAAAAGATCCAAATGTTTCTTTGGAGTACAAGAGGTGGAATATCTGGGTCATATTATATCTCATGAAGGAGTTAAGGTAGACCCTAGCAAAATTAAAGCCATTAAAGAATGGAAAATTCCCACATCCATAAAGCATCTGCGAGCATTTCTCGGGTTGACAGGGTATTATCGCAAGTTTGTTAAGAATTATGGGAGAATAGTAGCACCTCTAACAACATTATTGAAGAACACATTTTCATGGACTCTATAAGCAACAAAGACCTTCAAACATCTTAAAGAGGCAATGTGCCAAGCACCGGTCTTAGCTACACCGGACTTCACAAAAACTTTTATTGTGGAATGTGATGCTTCAGGAAATGGAATTGGTGTTGTTTTAATGCAAGATGAAAGACCCATTTCTTTTGAAAGTCATCCAATCAAGGGAAATTTTTTACACAAAGCTATTTATGAGAAGGAAATGTTGGCAATACTACATGCACTTAAGAAATGGTGACCCTATCTAATGGGAAGACACTTCAAGGTAAAAACAGATCATGATAGCCTTAAATACCTTTTAGAACAAAGATTATCCTCTAAAGAGCAACAAAAATGGGTCACAAAAATGTTGGGTTATGACTTTGAAATCATCTACAAAAAAGGGAAGCAAAATGTTGTGGCAGATGCACTCTCAAGAAAGGATGAGGATGTGGAAGCATTGTTGTGTGCCATTTCTATTATCCAACCAGATTGGATAAAGGAAGCAAGGGAGGAATGGAAGAATTACAAAGAAGTGTGGGCACTTATTCAAAAGTTACAACAAGATTCCAGTACATCTGATAAATTTAGCTGGAAAAATGATTCGTTATAGTACAAAGATCACTTATACCTCTATAAGAATTCCCAACTCAAACAAAAGATTCTTATGGAACTACACACTTCTCCCTTAGGAGGGCACTCAAGATTTTTAAAAACTTACCACAGGGTTAAGAAGGAATTTTTTTTGGATGGCCTTAAATCGGATATTCAAAAGTTTGTGGCGGAATGTTTGGTTTGCCAAAAAAATAAAGTTGAAACATTTAAGACCCCAGGTCTATTACAACCTTTATCCATTCCAAGCCAATGTTGGGAGGAGGCTTCAATGGATTTTATCATAGGTTTACCCAAGTCTGAGAGAAAGAGTGTCATCATGGTGGTAGTTGACAGACTTACCAAGTATGCACACTTTTGTTCATTATCACATCCATTTAAAGCCAATACAATTTCTACTACATTTATGGAAACAAATCAAAAGCTACATGGAAACCCAAATATTATTGTAAGTGACAGAGATCCCATTTTCACTGGAAATTTTTGGACATAATTATTTTCTTGTCTTGGTACTCAGTTAGCTCACAGCTCATCTTATCATCCTCAATCTGATGGAAAACTGAGATAGTAAAAAAAAAATTGGAAGGATATCTTCGTTGCTTTGTATCTGATAAACAGACACAATGGGTCAAATGGTTTCCTTTGGTTGAATGGTGGTATAAAACTTCCTTCCATGCTACAACAAAAATGACCCCATTTGTGGAACTTTATGGATATCAGCCACCATCCATCACATCATATTTAAGAGAAAATTCTAAGGTTCAAGCTGTGGAACATCACATCAAGCATCAACAACTCTTAAAGGATAACCTCGTGTTGGCGTAGAATAGAATGAAACAACAGGAAGATCAACATCGCAGTGAAAGAAGTTTTGATGTAGGTGACTGTGTATTCCTACGGCTACAACCATATAAACAAATGTCCCTAAGCAAGCTAAGAAGGATAATAAATTATCACCAAAGTATTATGGTCTATACAAGGTGTTGCAAAAGATTGGTACTATGGCATACAAATTGGAGCTTCCTATAGCTTCTCAAGTGCACACAGTTTTCCATGTTTCATGTTTAAAGAAGCTTATAGGTGACAAGCTCCCAGTTCAAACAATATTGCCAGAACTTGATAAGCAATGAAAAATTAGATTGGAACGAAAAGCAGTCACAGAAAAAAGAACTTGACAGCTACGAAATCGATCAATTTCAAAGTATCTCATCAAGTGGAAGAACTTATCTGCTGAAGATTCCACATGGGAGGATGAGAAGTTTATACAGAAGCATCCATAACTACTCAATCATTGAGGATAACACTTTTTTTGAAGGAGAGGGGCATGTTAGGTCCCTATAATACTAGTGATTACCCCATTACTATTGTAGTTATATCCCTTATTAATATTGTTGTGCCCCTATTGTCCCCATATTGTTATTACTGTGTCCCATAGAATCCCTCTATTGTTATTTTTGTGCCTTTATATTATTATTGTTAGGTCGGCCTGGTTATATTGTGACCCCTTAGAATCCTATATATAGAATGGAGGTTTTGTCATTTGTATCATCCAAGAATTTTTCATTTGTGTAATGTAAAGGAGGTTGCCCCCTCGAAGAGGCTGAATTGTAAGGCGTTCATCTATCTTTTCTATCTTTTTGTCAGCTGGTTTCATAACACTAAAGAATTAGTCTCTATCTAGCTTTTTTTATTGCAAGACATGTTTTAACAAGGGAACTAACAATGACCTAGACAAGATATATGATATTTTTAATATCTGTGTTTATTTTTCCTAGTTATCATACTGATGCAACATGTTTGTCAACATTTGTCCAGAGTTATCAGTCCTCTATTACTCTTGTTTGTCATATAAATGATAAGTTTGTTGAGGATGGATGAAGGCAATCTTTTTCAGCTTACTTTTGCTTTACTTGGGTAGTATTTTTTCTAGATATTGGACTCTATCTGATCAAGTGACATGGCCTGTAGCAAATATCCATATTTCCAATGCCATCTTCAGAGTATGTAGGCGAGGGCCATATCATGATACTTTAAAAGGGACCTTCCAATTTTTATCTACCCTCTTGGCAAGAAATTTATGGGCTTTTGGGATGACAACTTATCGTAAATATTTTAAAATCATACTCATCCAGTTGCTTGCTAGGAGGATAAATGTTCAATTGAATTTAGCAAATCTCAAATTTGCATTTATGTATCCGGTGGGTCAGGCTTCGCCTAGAAAAGCAAACTCTAAACACAGTTAGAGATAATGAGAGAGTATCTATTGGGGCCAACACTTCTCTATTATTATAATTCCCCAATCTCATAATAAAACCTACATAATAGAGGAAGGTTGACCAACGAATAAGAACAAGGTGAGGAATGAAGAGGTCTCATAGTCTTGAAAATAAAATCAAAATAAAAGTACAAATGTTTTACTAAAGCAACAATGGATCTAAAACATTGAGATCTGCTATTCAAAATCCTAATTAACTCAAATAAAACAAAATTTTGATCTGAGCAAATGTCATACTCAGGATATAAACGATCGCAAAAGAAGAAACCTCTACCATCGCAAAAGAGACCTTGACATTCCTCACTCTATTTTTGTCAAGGGCCAAGTCCAACAAAATTATCCCCACACCACCAAGAAAGAAAATAAACCCCGAAGATAATATATTTCCTGTTCGCTCTTACAGAGAGAAATACCATTGGTTTTACATTCCCTGTGATAGGATCATGTGCGTCCCTGATGCCCGGTAGCTCGAAGATGATATCATAGACGAAGCTAGATACCAACAAGAAATAGGTGGCCAAGACGAGGAGAAGACAGTTGTGGATGAGGGCAGGGAAAAGGAGGGCATGTTCAGGTGCATGCGGGGCACTCTGAGAGCACTTTAAGGAAGCTTCAATATGAAAATCAAGAGATCCAAGATGATGTGCTAAGTCTTCGCTTGATTATGCCAAGCTTTGGGAGGAACCTTTGTCAACATTTTTCCAAGGACAAGATTTTTCTTAGAGATGAACTTTAGAACGATGGAATTAAGTACGAGGGTTTAAGATTTTGGCTAAGGAAATTATCTTTTCCTTTGGTCACTTGGGTTTTCATGTAACACTAAGGTATTAGTTAATTGGACTTTTAGGTTGGGTTAGCTGAAACCATGTTGCCCAAATAATGAATCCGCTACTAAAACACACAAAGACAAAATTCATCCGATAATGTATAACTGAATTTAATTAAGTTTTAGTTAAAAAATATCGAAGAAGATGATGCATTCTATTAACTTCTTATCTGAAATAAATATTATTTTATACAAATTGAAAAAGTTCATCCTCTTCGAAGTATGACATACTTTTCATTTACTTAGTATATGACATATTTTTCATTTACTTAGTATGGTTTAAGGTTATTTTTTTATTTAATTAAGAGACTCAAAACCCCATTGAAATTTTGGTGAAAATATTATTGGAATTTTGATAATAGCTAAACTATATCCAATGTTATGACTCCCACTAGAATTTTGAAGGAATCAATTGACACCAAGACTTTCATTTAATCTTGGACAAATCAATATCACTTGATTTCCACTAAAATCTTTTACAAACCAATCATTGGCTATTGTTCTTTTCCAATAAATTTTATTGTGTACCTAAATTAGCATGTAAGTGTTTGGCTTCCATGGTAGTTGTTTAAGCTTACATACATGTTAGTGAACCCTAATAATATTATCTTGAACAAGTTCATAAATTGTTTCAATTGATCTCATTTTTATGTTATTAATTCAATGACCTAAATATTGGTGGTGAGATTGAAAATGGGGTTGTTTTATAATGTTCATAGAACATGAACCTACTATGCATTGCATGTGGCTTAATTTTAACCTTATCCTTAAGGGTTATTTGAACAAACTATTATGTCCAAGAAAAAACCTAGGTCTCCCTTTGGTGAACCCTACGAAAGTCGATGGTAAGGCCATAGAAAGTCCTTTTTGTATGATCATTAATGATGGAGGATATACTTGTAAATAGAATATTAATATACATGAGAGTTTGGAGCTCATGGTGTTGCCATTGTAGATGAGTTAAAACCCCAAAACTTGTGTTCTAGTTTTGTCCCTTGGCCAAGTCTACATGGGCCTTGGCAATGTCTTTGCATTGCCAGTTACCCTTGCTAATATTAGATGGAATGAAATCATGTTAGGAAAACATCTTCCTTAGGCCACAAAGTTTCATTCTTCTTGGATAGTTGTTCATGTTAAAGTGTTTGGCTTTCTATGAATGAAATATTATTTTATGATAAAGAGCCTTCATAAACTTTCTTATGGTATGATAGCACATTGATTTGTATGAAACTACTTTTGCATATTATAATTCAAGTGCAAAGGATTTAGATAAAAGGAGGGTATTTATGGAAACTACTATAATTATAGGGTGTTTCCCCTTGCAAAATGAGTAAGGAACCCCTTGCCCCTTTCACCACCTAGACAAAAATTTCTTAATGTGGTGATAAGGGAAATAAAGCCTCTAAAAACTACGCAATCACTTAAGGATCAATTCCTGACTGCCTGCATTTTTAGTGCAACTCAAAAAAATATAAAACAAATAGTACAGTCCCTGCACTCTAGTCTCAACTGGGTCTTTCCCATAATTGACATGCATGAGTGTCTGATGAGTAAATATGCAGTTAACTAGAGTAGCACTGGTGGAGTTCATTAGTGTCACCACTGACTGTTAACTCACTATTAGTTCTCTCAATCAGTTTGAGAACTAATTTAACTAAACTGACTCATGAAACTGAGACTTATATTTTACAACTCAAAATTAACTCATACTAGACTCCTACAAAGTAGGGAGAACATACACATGACGACAGAAATACTTTCAACTCAAATTTCCTAAGTTAAGTAAGTTTAATAAAATTAATTTAACTATTTTAAGATGCTATGAGAATAGAATTAAAATTTAATTTCCAGTTTAATTCAAGGAAAAATTAAAATGGGCTCTCTTGTTTCCATTTCTCAACACTCCCTCTCAACAAGAGAGGGATTATCAGCTACCCCAATCCTGTCTCTGTGAAACTCGAATTTACATCTTGACTATGCCTTTGTTAAGATGTCAACATCTTTCTCCTCTATGGGAATGTAATCTAACAACATGATCCACCTCAATACACAATCTCTGAGATGATGATACTAGATATCAATATGCTTGGACCGATCATGAAAAACTGGATTTTCAGAGAGTTTGATACAACTTTAATTATCACAGTAAATCATTGTCGGATCCATATGCTGACCAAACAAACCAACCAGGATCTTCCTCATCCAGATAGCCTCACATGTTGCCTAACTTGCAACCATGTACTCTTCCTCTGCTGAACTGAGTGCAACCGATCTCTATTTCCTGTTGTACCAAGAAACTGTCGTTGACCCAATACTAAAGATCCCTCCTAATGTGCTCTTCCTTTTGGATGGAATCCCTAACAAATCTCTATCGATGAAGCCTTGAAGCTTCACTCCCTTTGTCCATCTGTACCATAACCCACACTGAGTAGTGGCTATGAGGTATCTCAATACATGTTTTTTCGCCTTCCAATACAGTTTGGTAGGCCTAACCATTTCTTGACTATGTTGGTTAACTGCATAGTACATATCTAGTCGTGTGTTCACCAAGTACACGAGTGAACCCACAAGCTTCCTGTACATAGTAGCTTCCACTACTTCCCCTGAAGTAGCATCCTCCTTCCTCCAATTACCAGCTAGAGGAGTCTCCATGGTTTTACTACTCTCCATGCAGAATCTCCTGAGTATCCCATTGGCATACTCCCTAAGATACAAACAACTCCCCATCTCCCTACCATACCTCCATGCCAAGAAAGTAATGCATGAGCCCCATGTCCTTCATCTCAAACTCTCTTGCAAGGTCCTCCTTGCAAGATTTGATGAGCTTCTCATCACCTATTAGTATAAGATCATCTACATAAAGTACAATGATCAAAAGCTTACCTTCCACCACTATGTGATACAGGTTCACATCTGCTTCACTCTTCGTGAAGCCCAACCTAGTGAAGTAGCTATCTGTCCTGGTGTACCAAGCACGGGTGCTTGCTTCAACCCATACAATGATCCAGGTGGATGTTGGTGGCCACCCACCTATCCCACTTGGACCCCCACAACTGTCTCTTTCAGTTTTGTAGTTTCCTTAACTGCAGCACAATTTACTATTTTTAGTAGTTTTTCAGGTCCTGAACTTCCAGAGCCGTTTTGAGGCCCTAAATGACGCTTTTTTGGGAAATCTAGAAGCAACATAGGTCCATGGACCGATGTTGCTTTTCCCAAAGTTGTATTTCTTGGATATAACTTTCTAACGAGATATTTTTTGCATCAAATGAAGATCATATGCCAAAGTTATGACCCTGGGAAGTTGATGTACCAATTTACCCAAACGGGACCCACAGTTTGTCGTTTCATCTTCTAGGGTTAGGCTTTTGGATGTTTAGGGTTTTCCATTATTTCTCAACAATAGATAGGCCTTCAAGCCTCATTGTGACATAGTTCAAAGGCATGTAGCCGCCACATCTCTTCTCAGAGATAAGCTACCATCGTCGTAGCTGGTTTATTTCCATTTATGTTTGTAAGTATATTTCATTATTTTACATTAATTAAATGAAGCATTATTTCTGCTACATCTCAGTATTTATGGTTATTTCTATAATTTGTTGCATTCCTATTTAAATCTAGATCAGTGGTATCATAGGGGTTTGCTTTTTCTCTGCTTTTCTTTGCATGTCCGCAACGAGATCGGGATATAAGAAGTTAGGGCTTGAACTAGTCGAGCCTCTGCAATACCAGCCTCAAAAATCGCGACGGCCTCCCATGGCAGATGAAAAGAAAGATGAGGGGGCAGGAGATCCTATCAAAATCTTTCTCGAAGAAGCCATCGAGTGACAAAGGAACGCGATGATGGAAAACTTTGCCCATATCCTTCAACGGCTACCCAGAGGCGACGCATCAACCTCCAACAAATACTCTGGAAATGCCACACCCTTTAAGGTACAAGTTAATTTTGAAATCTCGATATTCGAGGGCCAGATAGACATAGATGCCATAGATGAATGGTTAAATCTGTTAGAAGGATATTTGTCTGTTCATCATTTTTCCAGTCAAGAAAAGATTATTTTCGCTCTTCTCAAAGTAGCCCCCCATGTCAAGGACTAGTGGGAAACCTATTGCGAGCAGAAGGATGAAAGTACGGGCTCACTATTTTTAGCCGCACCCACTTGGAATTCGTTTCGGGATGCCATTAAGGAGTAGTACTACACTTTCAAAAGCTATGAGTACCAATACATAAAGTGGACCACGTTGCAGCAGGGAAGGGACCAAGACGTGCCAGACTTCACCAATATTTTTCATACCCTTCACACAAAGTTGGGTATCAAGGATTTAGAATTGCATTTGGTACTCAATACCATGATTGCCTACAGAGGTACATCTAGGACAAGATGGAGTTCTTGGACATCTCCTCGCTCGACATGGCATACCGATATGCTGTCAAGATCGAGCGAAAGTTTAAACAGAAGAAGCGAGACTTTGGATTTGTGAATCTGAAGACCAAAGGAAAAAGCCAAGACAGGGTGACCGAAGACAACCCGTCGAAGCTGCAATAAAATAACAACGCCACAAAGTTGAAGAGGGACAGAGGAAAGTGGTGTGAGTTCCATAAGAGCCCCACTCACAACATAAGTGAGTGTCGGACCAAGCAGTCACTGGTGGCTGAGTTGAAGGCTTCAAAATCAAATGCATGTTCTGACCCTGAGTCAGAACCCAACAAGGGGAATGGCCAAGGGAAGCAAATCATTGATGCAGATCCCAATTCCACTGTTGCCACCGCCAAGGTCCGGAAGAATGAGCCCGAAGATCTAGATGAGGTGGATCATCCTTTCCACTCACAGATGTGGGTGAAGGGTTTGCCACTGCAATTCATTGTTGACAATGGGAGCCAAAAGAACCTCATTTCAGTAGAGGTCATGAAGCGGTTGGGCCTACCGACTACACCACACCCACAGCTATATAGTATCAGGTGGCTTCACCAAGGACAAGATCTCCAAGTTCGCCAGCAGTTCTGCCTTCCCTACAGCATCAAGCCCTTCACAGACGAGGTATTGTATGTTGTTGCACCTCTGGATGTTTGTGATGTATTATTAGGCCAACCATACTTGTGGAGGTGACATGTTGTGTATGAGTCAAGGCCCCAAGGTATTATTATTTCTTTGGGTAATTCATTATACAGAAGACCGGAGGTAGCCCCACCTACCGCCACCTCTGTGATCACTGCTAAGAAATACAACAAGCTTATTTCCCAGACTAGAAAATTCATTTTCTATCTGGTTTGCTCCCAAAGTAAGGGGAAGATCGTCACCACATCCATGACCCCCGTGAAGGGTTCCTCCATGCAGCAGCTGCAACAGATGGATATGGTCATGAAAGCATATAGGAACATCTTCTCGTCACCCACAGGGACACTATTACACTATCAGGTCAAGCATTCATTGAATCTGATTCTTATGGAACCTCTACCCAACAGATCGATATATCGTTGCTCCATTTTGGAAAATTCCAAGTACAAGCAGCGACATGATCAACATTAGGTACCACATAAGTTTCAAGTGGGTGATAAAGTCTGGTTGCATCTACAGAAAGAATGCCTTACAAGAGCCCATACCAAGGTTGTGGGAAACAATTCTTTGGAGCACAACATTCCCCCATTCCTTCACTTGCACCGAGTGTTCAATGTGGACCAACCTCGACCAAGCTTCCCACCATTACTAGACACATAAGAAGTTGTAGAACAACTCACTAGGGACCAAGTTCAACAGAAGTTTCCTCATCTCATGGAGGAACTCAACGCAATGGGGACCATTGCTTCCTAAGGGGAGAGGAATGATCTAGGTGGATGTTGGTGGCCACCCACCTATCCAACTTGGACCCCCACAACTATCTCTTTCAATTTTGCAGTTTCCTTAATTGTAGCACAATTTACTATTTTTAGCAGTTTTTTGGGTCCTGAAATTTCAGAGCCATTTTGAGGCCCTAAACGACAGTTTTTGGGAAATTGGGAAGCAAAATGGAACCATGGAACAATTTTTATCTTCACAAAGTTGTATTTATCAGATAGATATTTCTAATGAGATATTGTTCACGTCAAACGAAGATCGTATTCCAAAGTTACGACCCTGGGAAGTTGATGTACCAATTTACCCAAATGGGGCCCACTATTTGGCATTTCATCTTCTAGGGTTAGGTTTTTGGATGTTTAGGGTTTTCTATTGTTTCTCAAAAATAAATAGTCCTTCGAACCTCATTGTAACATAGTTTAGAGGCATGTAGTTGCCACATCTCTTCTCAGAGATAAGCTACCATCGCCATAGCTGGTTTATTTCCATTTCTGTTTGTAAGCATATTTTAGTATTTTACATTAATGAAATGAAGCAATATTATACTGCATCTCTGTAGTTATGGTTATTTCTGTAATTTGTTGCATTCCTGTTTAAATCTGGATCATACAATGCTCTCTTGATTTGGCACACATGTGATTCACAGTGCAAGGTTTCAAAACCTTTGGGCTGCTCTATGTACACCTCTTCCTCAATCATGCCATTGAGTAAGGCAGTCCTCACATCCATTTGATGGATCTTCCAACCCGTTTGTGTTGATAGTTCCAAAATAGATCTGATTGATGTGTACCTTGCAATAGGAGAAAATGTCTCATCATAGTCAATCCCCTCTACCTGTGAAAAGCCCCAGGCCACAAATCTAGGCTTATGTTTCTCCACACTACAATCTATATCATTGGTTTACCTTGTAAATCCAACGAGAGCTCACAACTAACTTGTCCTCTGGTCTCGGGACCACATCCCAAACACTGTTTCGAACTATGGAGTCATACTCCTCCACCATTGCATCAACCCAAACCGATTATTGCATTGCTTCCTAAAAGGATGGCTCTGTCACAACACATGCACCCATAAGTGCCATGTATCCAGTGTACCTCTCTGGTTACCTCCTCTATCTGCACTAAGAAGTGGGTGCTCCCACATTCTCCCGTGCATCATCCAACAATTTGTCAGCCTCTCTAGTGCACTTTCTTCCCTCTGTGGAAGACTCTACCTAAGTGGATGTCTCCACTCTCTGAACCTTTGCATGTGGTTTTTCCACATCAATCTAAGGCCCCTCAACCTTAGGAGCTAAAAGCTCCTCATCCACATGTAGCTCAAGCTCCCTCTCAAGGGATACTCGCATGGTCTCCTCCTCATCGAACCTGATATCCCTACAAACCACTGTCATCCGACTGGTCGACATGTACACCTGATAGTTCTGGGGTGTATCAGTGTACCCCACAAAGATCCCTAACTCTACTATTGGCTCGAGCTTCTTCTGTGCATCTTTGGTCACATGGAAATAAAATGATGACCCAAAAATCCTGAAGTGGCTAACATCTTTTCTCTTACCAGAATAAGCCTCCTCTGGTGTCTTCATCTCAAGTATCCGATGTGGGCTACAGTTCTAAACATAAATCACTGTGTTGCATGCCTCAGCCCACAAGTGTAATGGTAGGCCTTGATCGTGCAACATCGCCCTTGTTGCCCCTACTATGCTCCTGTTCTTCCTCTCAGCAACCCCATTCTGTTGAGGGTTATGAGGTGCCGTCAACTCTCGTTTAATCCCTTTCACTGCACAAACGTTCTAAACTCATTGGAGACATACTCACCACCTTTATCTCTCCATAGAGCTTTACCCTTCATACCAGACTCTTTCTCTACCAATGCTTTGAACTCACAAAACTTTGCGAAAGTATGATCCTTTTTTTCTACATAAAAAATACCCAACATTTATGAGAATAGTCATCAAAAAATATAACATAATACCTATGTTTGGCCATGGATGTTATCGAGAATGGTCCACACACATCTAAATGGACTCTCTCCATAATAGACTCTGTTCGATTGTCTCTGTATCCAAAGGAATACTTGGCATATTTTCCCAAAGTACAACCCTTGCATTTATAAACTTGATCAAGCATGCCTTTGGGAATACAAAGCCCCATGATGCAAGTGGCCTAATCGCTTATGCCAAAACTCACCACGTCTTGACTCAATATCTTTTCCGCTTTTTAACTCAAAGCAACACAATCATCTACCTCTATATTATAAAGATTCTAAAATGGAATCCCTATCTTCTTTACTTGACTCATGGCTATGTGTCGAAGGAACGCATTTCCTTTCAAAAATATCACGTCATAGCCTCTATCCTCAAGCATGGCAATGGATACCAAGTTCTTCATCAGTCTGGGTACATGCATAAAATTCTTCAAGGTGAGTGCAGCCACATGCTCCCTCTGAAAATTAATAGTGCCCACACCAGTAACACTATACTTACCATGATCACCCATCTCGATATGCATCTTGAGATCTTTCTCCTCTAGTTCACTGAATAACTCTTTGTCGCTAGTCATGTGAAAAGAAGCTCCATTGTCTAAGTACGAGACATTTCCCATCATTGAAGACACCATGCATGCAATGAGGGAAAAGTCCTATTCAAATTGGGAGGCTAAAGCCTCACCCACCACTCCTCCTGAGGACTTCTCTTCTTCAATGGACAATTCATAGCAAAGTGTCCCATCTTGTGACAATGAAAGCATTTAACTTTCTTCATGTCCTTCTTCTTACCTCCATGATAAGAATCTGATTTGGAATGGGAAATTTTACCTTTCCCCTTCCTTGCCTTAATCACTAAGGCATAATTCTCTTCATCATCAGTATTTGATGAAGAGTTATCCCTGGTGTTCCTCCTGATCTCATCCTGCATCAAATCTGACCATAGTCATTCCCAATCTGGCAGCTTCTCCCAACCATTGATAGAGTCTTGATAACTATTCCAACTCTTTGGGAGTCCAAGAAGAGCAAGGCTCACCATATCCTCCTTGGAAACCATGATTCCAATACTTCCAAGTTCATCCCAAAATTGAGTGAACTTGGTCAAGTAATTTGGAATCATCTCACCTTTATCCATCTTGATTTTACAAAGTTGATCCTCCAGTGCCAACTTCCTTTTATCATTACTATTCTTATACAAGTCCGTCAATATTTTCCACATAGAATGCGGGGTTTCCTTTTGATCTGAAAATGGGACTCTTAGGCTTCTTGTCTAACTTACAAGAACCTCTCGCACTTCCAAAGCTTTAAATATTCCCAAGTCTTCATGATTAACCAATTCGGAATTAAAAATGCTTGAAAATATAGGTGTACATTGGTATTTGATTTAAACTAATTATATGCTTTAAAATCTGTGTTTGTGCTAATATGTAAATGTTCTTGAACTGATATATAAATACATATAATAGTAAATAATGCAGTAGTAAAAACAAACACAAAACAACAATATTAATTTGGATTTCACCCAAAACTCTTGGGCTATGTCTCCGTGAGCTCTAGTCAACTCAACTGGGCTCTCTAGGATTATGGAAAAGTCCTTTTTACAAGCTCTTGGCTCAAATCCACTGTTTTACATGGAAATGGTGGGTTTAGACACCATTTTATCCCTGTCTCTTGAAGCTCTCGGATTTCTGGCTCTCGGCTCTCTCTCTGGCTCTTCAACTCTAGCTTTGGCTCTTGGCTCTGGCTCTTGGCTCTAGCTCTTAAGTTCTGGCTTTGGCTCTTCGAATTTGGCTTTGGCTCTGGCTCTTCGGCTTTGTCTTCTTGGCCCTCTGCAACCTTCAGCTCTCTAGCTCACTTGAACTTCAAGTTACCCCAAAGGCTCTCTCAGTTGCTCTACATAGTAGCTCTTCAGCTCTCTCTGGTCTCTTGCAATGGCCTTCTGCTACCTTCTTCCTCCTTATATTCTCAATCATGCTCCCTAGCTGTTTTGAGGCATCTTCCCGCCTTTTGGCTTCCCTGGTTGTTTCTCTATGATCCAATCATTCCCCTATGGCTCTGTGGCTTCTCTGTGTTGTCTGTTCGACTGGCCATCTGGCTTCCTGATTTAGTCCGCTCAAATCCCCTCTCTGGCCATTAAATAATCATTTCTAACACCTTTAGTGGAGGCGACCACCTGTTCTGCAATAGAAGAGTGTATCGGGCCTTTGAAATCGCTGAAACAACTACTCTCTGCTTACATAGAGAAACGCATTAAAACACAAGAAAATCCACCAAAACATTGTTCATTGGACTTCAAAAGTCCTCAAATCCGGTCTATACTCCTATTGGGTTCTCCCTTACATTGCTTACTGCATCTCCACCATTGATTTGGGAGATCCAGATCCAATGGCTATGGTTTATTTCGAGCAGCCCTTTCATACAGGGGTTAATCGCCCAATGAGGGTGTTTTTCTCTCTTCTGGGCCTGGACACGTGGTACCCAATGTACGGGCTCAGGAAGAGCCCAGCCAAAACCTCTCTCCGCCTTCGGTCCTCCCGAAATACTGCTTGTTTCCTTATTAAAGAAATACATTAAACATTGAAAAATATCGTATTATGGCTTTATCGGACTTGAAATCATATATAACAGTATTAATAACCATTTCTCTTCTGGCAACATCGCCTAAATTGTGTTTCCCTTGGTTTTCATTTATTTAACAAAAACACAACTTTACATAGAAAAATCTCTTTTTACAGATCTCAAATTATATCAAATATCACTTATAAGCCCGTCGGGTCCAGCCAGTCGCATCGCGTATATATATGTATATAGTCCCACTCCTTTGTGTAGATCCGATTGTGATCCACTGATATCGGAAATCACAATATCGCATCAGCCTAGGGTCCCACCTTTGCCTCGTGGTATTGCCGATTGCGATCCGCCGATTTCGGCGATCGCGATATCGCATCGGCCTGGGACCTTTGCCTTGGGTATACACTACCTGCCTCCGATCCAACCCTCTGTTCCGATCATCAGAGGTCACTGATTGGGGGTGCCTTCGACCCGGCCTTAAGTCCTCCTCTTTGCCTCATGCGATTTGATTGTCCTCAAATAGCCCTTTATGCCATTTTAATGGAATTTGCCCCTTTTTCAAAGGATAAAGGGGAACTTCTTCCTGCGATAACTTCTTCATCTGAAGTCCGTTTTCGCCCATTCAAGTTGTGTTCCATTCAGAATGAAGAAATATCTGCAACGAGAGTATTTCTTAGAGCAGCCTATGAATTTCATTTTCCTCTAATTTACGAAGGATTTGTGCCATTTGGCACCCTTTACCTCTTATATGAAGTCGTTTAGACTTAGAGGTTTATTTAGGATCCATTTTTGGATCATGCCTTCCCACTAAAGAACTTCTAGTCTCCAAAAGACTGATATACTGATCTGAATAGTAAATGAGAGTGACTCACCCTCTTCTCTCAGCCTCCCTATGCTTGCCTTGCATAGTGCCTCTGAACCAAAGTTTCTGACCACTTCCCTTCTTGGATGGGCTAGTCTTACTGGGAAGAACTGTCTTCCTCCTTGCCTTACAGCAAAACTTCTGTTGAGGCAGTCATAGAATATGGTTTGAACTTCTTTGCCTTGATCATTGATCTAAGGTGGCTCAAACAAACGTGAAGTTCATCTGCTTCACAAAACTTTCATTTGTACCTGTTGGACAAGTTGTCAACAACAACTGTTAACAACAATAGAAATACAGACAACAACTAGAATGGCCTAAACTCATGCTTCAACAAAAGAAATAGATTTCACAGCTTGTGAACACCTCCATGTCTTACATATGCATACAAATTATGGACTAGATAACAAGCCCACAAAACAAATGGCTCTTCAAGTCAAGCATGTAGAAAGGACCATTATGACTCTTTTCAAAAGATGAAACACTTCATCACTGTCTCCAACTTGTAGACCAAGTTAACTTTCCCCAAGTCAACATTACATGCATGCCAAAGCAACAAACCCTTTAGTTAATTACACATACATGCTCAAATACAAGGGAATCATCAACATCCCTGTGTTCATGCATCTCCTGCTTATGCATGCATTTCATACTTCAACTTTCACTTAAGCACCATGTACTTTTGAAGTTGAAATGAAATATAATGTTGTAGCAACAAAGTGAGTATCCTGCTCAACTTCTCCATTCACCTACTTGGTAAAATCATGCAACTTGCATTCCATTAACAAAGAAATCCAAATAGATGCATCAATAGACATGCAATCTTAATTGGATAAGAACTCTAACCATTCCTCACCAATCCCTTTCAAAGGTACTACCTTTGTCTGCACATCAGCATCATCATGTGAATCATTCTGGGACACATCATTCATGGAATCTTCACTTCCCTTTTTGACATCTTCTCTTTCCACTCTCTTCAGCTTTGGTGGAAGCATTGTTGGATTTAAAGTCCAACATTTTGCAGCAAGATGTCCTTGCTTATGGCAGTAAGTGCACTGCATGTGCATCCTGTTAACAACATGATTTTCCTTGTCCAATGGACCTTTGGCTTCTTACTTCCTTTCCTTCAAAAGTTTCTTGTATGTGGCCATTCTCTTCCAACATCTATAAACATTATGTTTATCCAAACCACAAAAGGAACATGCAATTCTTTTCCCATACATATGTGGAAACTTACCATTCTTTGCAAAATCAAAAGGAAATGTTTAGAACCAGATTTATACCTGCCTCTTTCACCTTTATTTCCTTCATGAGGAGGTGAAGCAAATGAAGAAGTGGCTCCCTTTGGAACACCATCAATCTCTTCAAGGTTGTTAGAGTCTCCCCAACTCTTTGGTTCAAGTGTGTGCCTCTGAACACTTGCATCCTACAATTGATGTTTCAAGCTATTGCATTCCTCCTGAATACAATCTTCACACTCTGTAATGCAAATCCTTCTTGGGGTTGTTTCAATGGCCTTCATGGTAACCTTGGAACTTTCTCCATAAGCTTGTCCATAGCCAAGACCCAAATACTTAGGCCTTTCCTCAATCATAATTGGCTCAACAATACCTTGTGCATGTATACCTAAGCCTTTTCCTTCATAGCCCATCTTGGACATTAGCATGGAACCTATGCCTTTGGTATGCTTTTCAAAAGAACCAATATAAGCATTCTTAGAGGAATTTGAAGATAAACTGGAATGGCTTACCTCTTCTTCAAATTGATACTTGACCAAGGCTTCTTTGGCAATAAAGATTTGTGACTCCAACTCATCCATCCTTTTTAGCTTCGTATTTTCAATATGAAGTTTCCTCTCCATTTCCTACAGTCTATCGGAAAGCAACTGCTTCTCTTCCTTCATGGAATTCAACTGCTCTCTAAGTACGCTGCTCTTCCTTCCATCCTCATACATTTCTCTCACCATATCCATCATGGTGGACAATTCTTGCTTCATGTCTTCATCAAAGAATCTTGTGAAGAAAGAATAATTCGAGGACTCACTTGTAGAAGTTGTCATGACTTCTTCTTTCTTCTTGTCCTTGATGGACTGAGATATCTATAGCTTTCTCTTCACCTTTGCAAACTCAAACAATAGTCAGTCTGCAACAAGCATACAATTAGTTAGATAATCAATCCTTGACTGCCCAAACACCTTTCAGACAAGCAATCTTTGCTCTGTCAATCAAGCATTCTGATATAACCTTTTTTGAAGGCGTGGTTAATCAATCTTAAGCTCTGATACCACCTGATCTGAAAATGGGGTTTTAGGCTTCTTGTCTAACTTACAAGAACCTCTCCCACTTCCAAAGCTTTAAATCTTCCCAAGTCTTCATGATTAACCAATGCGGAATTAAAAATGCTTGAAAATATAGGTGTATGTTGTTATTTGATTTAAACTAATTATATGCTTTAAAATCTGTTGTTTGTGCTGATATGTAAATGTGCTTGAACTGATATATAAATACATATAACAGTAAATAATGCAGCAATAAAAACAACCACAAAACAACACTATTAATTTGGAGTTCACCCAAAACCCTTGGGCTACATATTCGTGAGCTCTAGTCAACTCAACTAGGCTCTCTGAGATTATGGAAAAGTCTTTTTTACAAGATCTTGGCTCAACTCCACTGTTTTATATGGAAACAATGGGTTTAGACACCATTTTATCCCTAGCTCTTGAAGCTATCGGCTTTCTGGCTCTTGGCTCTTACTCTGGCTCTTCGGCTCTGGCTCTGGCTCTTGGCTCTAGCTCTTGGCTCTGGCTTTGGCTCTGGCTTCTTGGCCCTCTACAACCTTCAATTCTCTGGCTTTTAACTTGAACTTCAAGTGACCCGAAAGGCTCTCTCAGCTGCTCTACATAGTAGCTCTTTGGCTCTCTCTTCTCTCTTGCAATGGCCTTCTGCTACCTTCTTCCACCTGTTGTTCTCAATCGTGCTCCTTGGATCTTTTGAGGCATCTTCTCGACTTTTGGCTTCCCTGTATGTTTCTCTACAATCCAATCATTCCCCTGTGGCTCTATGGCTTCTCTACGCTATCTTTTAGACTAGCCATCTGGCTTCCTACTTTGGTCTGCACAAATCCCCTCTCCGAGCATTAAATAATCATTGCTAACACCTTTAGGGGAGGTGGCCACCTGTTCTATAATGGAAGAGTGCATCTGGCTTTTGAAATCCCCGAAATAGTCGCTCTCTGTTTACACAGAGAAATGCATTCAAACACGGGAAAAACCACCAAAACACTGTCCATTGGACTTCAAAAGTCCTCAAATCTAGTTTATAGTCCTATTGGGTTCGCCTTTACACCTCTTACCGCATCTCCACAGTTGATCTAGGAGATCCAGATCCAATGGCTATGTTTTATTTCGAGCGGCCCTTTTGTATGGGGGTTAACTGCTCGATGAGGGTGGTTTTGTCTCTCATAGGCCTAGACACATGGCAGCTAATGTACAGGCTCGGGTAGAGCCCGACCAAAACCTCTTTCCACCTTTGGTCCTCCTAAAATACTGCATGTTTCCTTTGTATTAAATAAATACATTAAACGTTGAAAAATCCCATATTATGGCTTTATTGGACTTGAAATCATACATAACAATAATAATAACCCTTTCTGGTTTGGCAACATCATCCAAATCGTGTTTCCCTTGGTTTTCATTTATTTAACAAAAACACAACTTTACATAGAAAAAGCTCTTTTTATGGATCTCAAATTATATCAAATATCACTTATAAGACCATCAAATCTGGCCAATCGCATCAGGTATATATATATATATATATATATATATATATATATATATATATATATATATATATATATATATATATATATATATATATATATATATATATATATATATATATATATATATATATAGTTCTGCTCCTTTATGTAGCTCCGGTTGCGATCCGTCGATATTGACGATCGCGATATCGCATCAGCCCGGGGTCCCACCTTTGCCTCGTGGTATCATCGATTGCGATCAGCCGATTTCGGCTATCGCGATATCACATCGGCTCAAGACCTTTGCCTTGGGTATACACCACCTTCCTCTGATCCGACCCGCCGATCCGATCATCGGAGGTCACTGATCGGGGGTGCCTTCCACCTGACCTTAAGTCCTCCTCTTTACCTCATGTGATGCGATTTTTCTCAAATAGCCTTTTATTCCATTTTTAATGGAATTTGCCCCTTTTTCAAAGGATAAAGGGAAAATTCTTCCTGCAATAACTTCTTCATCTGAAGTCCATTTTCACCCATTCAAGTTGCATTGGATTCAGAAAGAAGAAATCTCTGCAATGAGACTATTTTTGAGTGTAGCCTGTGACTTTCATTTTCCTCTGATTTACAAATGATTTGTGCCATTTGGCACCGTTTACCTCTTATATGAAGTCTTTTAGACTTAGAGGTTTATTTAGGATCCATTTTTAGATCACCTTTCCATGGAGACTCGTTACAATTTGATCTTGAACTCCCTCAAGGATTATTTGTCTTTCCTTCGCCACACACTTCTTCCACTCAACCAAGTTCTGTGCATGAGTAGCTATTGGCTTAGAAATTTCTTGTTCAACAAATTCCTTCAAGCCATTGTCCTCTAGCACAACCTCCATCCTGTCCCTCCAGGCTATGAAATTTGAGCTACCTTCTAAGGCATACTCAAGACTCATTACATGGAATGCCATCTGCTGATCCTGAAGTATGTATTGCAAATTCGACTTTCACCTGTAACCTAGAAACTCAAAACTTCGAAATCTACTCTAGAGAGTTGATTTTAAATCAACGATATCTCCCTCATCCGAACTCCAATTTCGCTGATTTTTTTTTCAAATTTGGGTATAGTTTCCCAAGGAATCTATATCTTCAATTTTTTTATGAAAATTTTGCACAGATATTTTCATATCTGCTCTGCAAACTGTAGGCCCAAAAAACAATCTTGCCCAGATACCATGTAGAAAATCCTGTAGATTCTCAAGATAATGCAATTTGCTAAAGTAAGAGACAAGAATCTACTTCTACTCTTTACAATGGAAGCCCATAAACATCAAGAAAATAATAACCAATAGAGGAAGAGAATCAAAGTCACATAACAAAATATATATCCGGGGAAATCCATAGCTCAAAACCCCACTATCTGTTTTGTGTTAATCCATAAAATCAAGATGAAATACAATGCTTGTTCTCTCTAGAACAATCCCAACACTCAGCAAATTCAATCTCCAACTCATAAGAAAGCTCAAGGCCAATATTAGCCTCTTCAAAAGCTCTCCAAGTCTTTATTCCAATGTGTAATTCCTATAGGGAATAACTTGTATTTAAAGGGAAATAAAGCCTCTAAAAACTACGCAATCACTTAAGGATCAGTTACTGAATGCATGCACTGTCAGTGAAACTCATAAAAATCTAAAACAAATAGTACAGTATCCCTGCACTCTAGTCTCAACTGGGTCTTTCTCAAAATCGACATGCATGAGTTTCTGATGATTAAATATTCAGTTAACTAGAGTAGCACTGGTGGAGTTCATTAGTGTCACCATTGATTGTTAACTCATTATTAGTTCTCTCAATCAATTTGAGAACTAATTTAACTAAAATGACTGATGAAACTGAGTCTTCTATTTTACAACTCACAATTAACTCATACTGGACTCCTACAAAGTAGGGAGAACATACACATAATGATAAAAAGACTTCCAACTCGAATTTCCTAAGTTATGTAAGTTTAATAAACTTAATTTAACTATTTTAAGTTGCTATGAGAATAGAATTTGAGTTTAATTTCCAGTTTAATTCAAGGACAAATTAAACTGGATTCTCTTGTTTCCATTTCTCAACAATTGAAGACTCTCAAGACATGATCCTTTGCTTACTGTTAGAGTCTAATCGAAGGGGTAAGTGTTGTAGCTCTGATACCACTTGTTGTAGATCTAACCCAGAAATATATGATAATGGAAATAAACCCAGAAACAATAAGATAGAAATAGATAGAAAATGCTTCTTTATTGATATCAAACCCTTACGGTAGGGCAACACCATACATTCACTCCTTAAGGAAGGAGAACACTCTACAAGCCATGTGCCTGTTCATACAATAATCCTTCACTATTCTTCATGTGGAGTCTCTAGCCTCTATATAGGCCTCATACATACAATACCATGGGTCATTACCATGGTTCCATCATACCATCAACTAATACCATGGGCCCATTACATTATTATTAACTACTTGTGGTCCCTTACATGATATGGGTTAACCACCTTATTTATTACTATGGCCCATCCCATTATTACATTATTACCTTGGGTACCTCCCTTGGTACCCCATATTATCCCCCCTAGGTATATAACATTCCACCCCCCTAAGCATGTTTCGTCCTCGAAACATGGGAAGAACACAAATAATAAGATCTACTCAAAAGAGTAGTCCACTGGTACCATGAACGTGCATCTAGCCATCCAAGAGAAAGGTGAACCCTCGATCTCGTTGGTGCCTCACTCGCTTGAGATGGAAGTTGACCGTGGCAGCTCTTCTGTGTGTAGTAGGTGGATCGTCGCTCCTCGCTATCCATCATACGGGGGTTGTTGTCTTTGTGGCTAATTGGTTGTCATCTTGTTGGTTGTTGTCTGGCGGGGTGATGTGGGTGATGATATGTTGAAGTTTTAACCCACGATGTCTTTTTCTTTAATTCACCCTGCTGTGGTGCCCGTTGTGGTGTCTTCTTTTCCAATATGACTTCAACCACTGAACCTTCATCAGATGTGTCAGCACCTGTTACCTTTTCGGCTTTAGCCTCTGTTTGTGTTTCATTGTCGACCATCAACTGCTCATCATCTGATATGTCATTCCCTGGAACCTCTTCTCCTTCAGCCTCCTTGGACTCTACCTGTTTATTAATGGAAATATCATGTAATGCAATTTTCTTCTTTTTATACCAGAGCTTCAGGAATTTCTTCTGCACATTAATATTGATAGTACCCACTGATTACATCCAAGGGTATCCCAAAACAACATCTATGTTATCCATATTTGAAGCATAAAAATCACTATGCAACACATACTTATCCATAGAAATCTTCAAATCCTTGTACACTTGAACATTCTCATCATCAACCTGTGTATTTTCAATGTGTTTTGTTGGAACTTGCAATTTTTTTGCCAAATTAACATTGATGAAATTATGCTTGCAACTAGGATTTATAGAAACAATGATCTTCTCTTTCTGAATCAATCCATGAACCTGCAATAAGGAGACACCTGTAGCAAATAACCCCTTATGTGTCCCATTCTCCTTTTTTCTAGCCCGAGACCATTTGTGCAAAAAGATTTTTTCAAATTCTGCATCTGAAAGTTTGGTCAACTGCTTATGGTCAAGTGATAACCACCATTTTTCAGCCTCATCTCTCATATTAAGCTTCATTGAAATCTTCCAATATGTCCCATGTATGTACTTGTATCTCTCTATGAATTCTTCAATAGTAGGACCATCATCTTTCCCTGTAAAATATAGCATCTCCATGAAGAGGGTTTGAGAAAAATTCACTTACTTGGCGAAAATTTGAAATTGTCACAGTTTCATCAATATTGCTCAGAATCCCTATTATGACCTGTTTTCAGAAATGGAACAATCATTCGGCATCTACCCATGTGATAGAAATCTTGATCTCGGCACTAAAATTTCAAATCTGCACTGCAACTCTTCCGTCGTCACCAAAATTTCTGCAAAAAAGAGCTGATTTTAAATCAGCGATATCTCCCTCATCCGGACTCCGATTCGACTGATTTTTTTTTTTGAAATTGGGTAATTTTTCTCAAACAATCTGGATCTATGATTATATTTTGCAGATCTTTCAGCAGGACGTCCAGATCTGTGCCGCAAACTCGCTGCCCTGAAAAATTGTCTGCAACCCCACTGATTTTTAGATCAGCGATATCTCCTTCATCCAGACTCCGATTCAATCGGCTATTTTTTCACAAAGAATACAGATCTGCAATTATATTTTGCAGATCTTGCACCAAAACATATAGATCTGATCTGCAAATTTGCCACCCCCGAAATCCTGCAAAAAATTAAAAAAGAATTCTCCACTTTTGTGCCCAAGAAAGTGCTTTGATTCCACTTGTTGTAGCTCTGATACCACTTGTTGTAGATCTAACCCAGAAATATATGATAATGGAAATAAACCCAGAAACAATAAGATAGAAATAGAGAGAAAATGCTTCTTTATTGATATCAAACCCTTACGGTAGGGAAACACCATACATTCACTCCTTAAGGAAGGAGAACACTCCACAAGCCATATGCCTGTTCATACAATAATCCTTCATTATTCTTCATGTGGAGTCTTTAGCCTCTATATAGGCCTCATACATACAATACCATGGGTCATTACCATGGTTCCCTCATACCATCAACTAATACCATGGGCCCATTACATTATTATTAACTACTTGTGGTCCCTTACATGATATGGGTTAACCACCTTATTTATTACTATGGCCCATCCCATTATTACATTATTACCTTGGGTACCTCCCTTGGTACCCCATATTATCCCCCCTAGGTATATAACAGTAAGGCACAAAATTTAGTTGGCATGTCAGTGTAAGACATACATATAACAACTAGTGGATTAAATTTTTTTAGGAATAATCCAAGTAATGATTGGGAACCCCAATTATACAAGGAATGACATCGTTAACATTTATAACACTTATTATTGGACAAATAAGATATAAGGTAGAGTTGTTAAACATTAAGCAATTGGTTGATATAGATATTATTAATATAATATATGGAGAAGGAGAATAAGAGGGTTGTTGCTTAAAACCCTTCTAACTCCATTGCCAATAGTGTCAAACATTACAAACTATTCCTATGTACCATGGAACTCCTAACCCAAAACGGATCATGATATATTTTGTTATATATCTTGATACTTTCTAGGTGGAAAAATTGGAGGAATTGGTTTATAGGGCCCACTTTAGAGTCAAGTTCCACATTAGTGATTTTTGGTCTTGTAGATTCAATTGGGAGCCCATTTTTCTTACATAACTCCATCCCATTGATGTTACTCTAGATACTGGAAGCTTTCCAACTGTGAGAAAATCACCCCAAATGAAGTTCGTATGTGAAAGTTACGCCTCTCACAAGTTGACCTACCTTATTGACCACCATGGAACTAAGTGGATGCCATGTCAACCCCCATTACTCACACATGTGGGGGTGTTCCAAAACATAAACACTATTTGAGGGTTGAAGCATGTAAAAACCCTAACATTATTGTTGAATGACTACAGTTGTGTTGCACTAGGTTACTAGGAAAGGAAGGTGCTCCATTCTTTTGGAATTATTATTATTACATAGTTGAGCATGGCATCAAAGAATGGGATATCGAGCATAATAGAGGAGGTAGAAGATTTTTGTAGTAACCTTTCATGCCAACATTCCTTGCCCACTCCATAGTGAATGCCCCTTTCTTTGTACTTATCTTTCATAATTGAAAAAGAGAGACTAGAGCATATGCCTCACCTTATAGCTAGGCTTTCTCTTGTATTAGTTTTACCAAGTAATATATTCTATTCATTTGCGTGGATGGTTTATTTATTTTCTTGTTTCTTCCATTTTGATTTCAAATATATCCACAATTTGGAGTGCTACACTAGTAATATTTAATCTAAGATATAAGATAATAAAATACATAATAAAATATTTCAAAACATTGTAAGAACTAATGTGACAAACTATTCCAATAGATCAACAAAATTGTTCTTATTAATTGTAAATCATTGGATTGACAAACTCATAATAAGACTTAGAGTTTCTTACCTATGAGCGCTCTCTAATGAAAAGCTTATTATATTGTGTAATGTGGTGTGTGGATGTTCTTATGTTTGGTTATCTATTGTTTTCTTGGTATTTTGATTATGAACCAAAGTAATAAATAACATGAAGCATATGTACAATAGTTGTTGAATAGATAAATAATATATGATGTTTATGTAATGGGAAATTTTGACTTGTTCAATAGAACGTGTTTAGGGTCCCACGCTAACTCCCCTAATTAGGAGAATAGACTATCACTTAATGTACTGGGTAATATTTATTGAATAATTCCCATGAGATAATAGAGTGTCAAATCAATATTGTAAGTGGTCTCATTGAAGAAGGTCCATTATTGAGACCTCACTAAGAGAATTACACTAAGTGATCAGGTTTTTGGTCAATTAGAAAGTATATATATGAGTAGAAGCTATGTAAGCAATTTATATGTGAATGTTATTGTATTTGGATATCTGCTTATGTTTGGGGTTGCCCCCTCTAGGAGGAAATTGAACATTACACTCAATTTTGAATATTAATAAAGGTTTTCTTACTATTTGTATCTCCCAATATTGGTTTTGTTTACTTCTTGCAATTATATTTATGTATATTTTGCTCTAAATAATATATTTCAACAAACAAGGAACACCACACTTTGTTGTGCTAGCATGCACTCTTATTTAGAGAAAAAAAAAAAGACCAAGGATGTGTTTTGATGTCTCTAAATATCACGATGTTGCTTTTTAATAGGTAAATTAGTGGTTGGGGAAAAATACACATAGAAATTACAAGTGACATGACTTGGTTGGACACCTTTCTAACCTCTATTAGTACCCCTTTGCATAGTATCATATCAGAAAATGCTTGTATATGAAGTTGTACTCCACATTTCCTTAGGGAAATTGGAAGCCCCCTAGGAACACTTGAAACCAACATAACATAATCATATCATCCATCTTGTTGGCATCACTTGGTTGAACACCCTTTTAACCTTTGTTGGTGTACCTTGAAGTAGTATTGTAACAAACAACACTTGTATATAGAGTTTTCTTCCACATTTCCTTAAGGATAGTGGAAGACCCTCAAGAACACTTGAAAATCACATAACATAATCCTCACAACCATATTATTATAATACATCAAGAAAAACATCTAAGGAGTGTTGGGTTGTGTTATATTCTTTCCATGACTAACCTACGTAGTGAACCAGGGGGTTAGAGGGGGGGTGGAGCACTCCCTTCATTGCGCCGATTGCGTAGCTAGGGGGTCACAGGGGGTTTGAGGGGTGTGGATAGCCCCCCTCTACGAGGTCTAGGGCAGCGCCTAGGGAATTTCTTTTTGGACCATATATTAGGTTGGGCGGACCTACCTATGGTTTTCGGTCCATGGTTTTGGACGCGATGGTTTTTGGTCCATGGTTTTGGATGCGATGGTTTTTGGTCCATGGTATTGGATGCTTCGGCATGTATAAATATGCATTGTAACATTTGAAAGGAATATAATGAAAAATCAAGTTGGTAGTATCGATTTTGGGATCTAGGGGAAAATCTCTGTGTATATGTGTTTTATGTCTTATGCTCTCGCATTGTTTATTTTCTGTGTTTTAGAATTCATATGCAGGTAATTTCTGTACGGGGTTAAAACCTACATTTGGTATCGGAGCTATTTTGGCTTCAAGGGGACACCTTTGTTGTTGAGGGATTTCGCTCAGGCCTGTGGTAGACCCTACTCAGTGGGAGATCTGCAGGATCGATTTTGGTGGTGAAAGAAGATGGTGAGTAGTTGAAAGATATAGATCGATAAATTTAATGGTTAAATTTTTAAGTTGTGGAAACTCAATATGGAGGATCTATTGGTGGATAAAGATCAGTGGATCATGGTAGATTCAGGTAATAAACCAACGGGAGTGTCTGATGAAGAATGGAAGAAGTTGGATCGGAAGGCTAAGAGCACAATACGATTGTGTGTCTCAAATTTAGTAGTGTTGAATGTATGAGGGGAAGTTATAGTGAAGGTTTTGTGGGACAAGTTAGGGACTTTGTACCAATCTAAGTCTCTGATGAATAAACTATTCCTACGGAAAAAGTTGTATAACTTGAGGATGAAAGATGGAGACTCGGTGATAGAACATCTGAACGCATTTAATATAGTGGTAAGTCAGTTATTATCTGTTGATATGAAAATTTTAGATGAAGATAAGTGTATCAGTTTGTTGTGTTCTCTACCAGATTCGTGGGATAGTTTGGTTATTGCAATATGTAGCAATGCAACTACCTTGCTGTTTGATGAAATAGTCTCATCCTTGCTGATGGGGAAGATGAGACGGAAAAACATGGAGAGCCAGAATGGTGATGCCTTGTCTGTACGAGGACGGTCCTAGAAAAAAAACAAAAATAAGTCATCGAGTGGGAGATCTAAATCTAGAGGGAAATCTAAATCTCTAGGAAAAATTGTAAAAGTGGTATGCTGGAAATGCGAAAAGGAAGGGCACTACAAAATGGATTATAAATCTAAAGCTCTTGACAAAGGAAAGGGATCTGATGATGCTTCTTCTGTAGAGGTGAAAACCACCTCAAATGAAGGTGTGGATGTGTACTTGGCTTCTTTAAGTACACATGTAGATCATGAGGCATGGTTGATTAACTCAGGTGCATCCTTTCACTTCACTCCCCATAGAGAGTGTTTCCGCAAGTATGATAAACAAAATGGTGGTGATGTCTTTCTAAGGGATGATAGGAAGGCTAGAATCATTGGTCACAGAAAAGTAAAGTTGAAGTTGCAAGGTGGAAGGGTTAGAACACGTCCGGGTGTTCTGCATATTCCTACATTAGCCAGAAATCTGATTTCTATAAGCAAGCTGGATGATGTAGGTGTAAAAACAGTGTTTGGGAAGGATACTTGTGATGTGTTTGGACCTGTGAAGGTTCCATCACTGGGTAAGTCTGTGTACTACATATCATTTATAGATGACTTCTCAAGGAATACATGGATATATTTCCTTAATAAGAAATCTGAAGTCTTTGACAGGTTTAAAGAATTTAATGCTCTGGTGAAACCAGGCAGAGAAGAAGATAAAGGTGTTGAGGATAGATAACAGTGGAGAGTTTTGCAGTAAGGAATTTGAAGAATTCTATAAGAAGTGTGGTATAGCACAGTAGAAGACTACTCCATATACACCTCAGCAAAATGGAGTTGCATAAATAATGAACAAGACGTTGATGGAAAAGGCAGTGTTACACTAAAATTTGTCACCATGACTATTTGCAGTCAGTATGGCTCCATCAATAACCATATTGTCCTCCTTGGCAAGTATTATACCTCTGCTCCTCATGTCAAACTCCAAAAAAGAGAGAAAGCCTTTAAAAAATCAATATAACTCTGGTTCCGCACTTTCTCTTACTCTTACCTGCGGGCCCGCACCTCAAGTACATAATACCTGCGTACTTGTACGCTCTGTCTGTAAAGGTGTGGGTGCGTACCCCTGTAAATGTCAAAAGGCGCAAGTTTTACTTCAAAAAACTTACTTGCGGTCGATTCTAGAGCATTCTAGAAGATGGTTTGACGTGGATTGAGCGCCTCCAGATGGTTCATGCATCCCAATGAAAGAGGAACTTATCCCATGAAGAGGGGAGCTATCCCTTTGAAAGAGGAGCTTATCCCATTGATGGTGGACCTGTTTAACTTCCTCCAAAGCATTATAAATACAGGCATTGGGCCAGAGGCAAGGGAGGTTGAAAGTTGAACATTCCTAAGGGTAGATGCTGCTGAAATTAGGACTCCCTTATAGAGCTTGAGAGGAGAGATCACATTCCTTTCTTAGCTTCATTTGGAAGTGGGTGAGCTGATCAAAGTAGAGGAGAACTCTTGTTGGACCCTGGGAGGGACCTGTACAACACCAAGGCATTGGTTGTAAGGTTTCTTTTGTTTCCAATTAATACAATTAAGTTCATTTTTCTCAACAAGTTGTTATATATAATTTTTTTCATAAACTCCTTGGTCTTTATGATGAATATGTTTTATTATATGAGTTATTCAAGTGCTATGTAATCGTTTGCTTGTTTGTGTATGCAGGCTTCAAGGAGAGGAGCTCATCTGGATCGAAGAGACTTGGCCGCTACAAACAGCGTTGGACTAAAGGTAAGCCTTAAACACCTGGTTGCTCTTATTTTAAATGCATATTTAGGGAAAGATAGTGCTTGATTGTTTTGTTTGTCACTAGAAAAGCATTAGTTTCTAGGGAGGTTGGTTTTGTCCGCAAAATTGACTCTTTCCGCATGACAAAATGGCGACCACTTGATTACCAGGCAGGAAGCCTGCTCAATGGTGTCGAGTTAGGACAGGAATTCTAGGCAGAGGCGGTGGAGATAGCATGTTACCTGGTCAACAGATCACCTTCATCAGCATTGGAGGATAAGACTCCACAAGAGGTATGGACTACTAAGAAACCCTCTCTTTCACATCTGAGGGTATTTGGATGTGATGCATATGTACATGTTCCAAAGGAGAAATGAACCAAGTTAGATAGTAAGTCTAAAAAGTGCATCTTTATTGGGTATAAGGATGGTTTAAAGGGTTATAAGCTTTGGAACCTAGAAACAAGGAAGGTTGTGTACAACCAAGATGTGGTGTTCAGAGAGGTGAAAGATGTTATTAAACGTGAAGTCCAACCAAAGGAACCTGAGAAGATAGAGTTTGAGCTAAATGAGGAAGAATCAGACTCTACAGCAGAGGAGGAATAAGAAGATGAAGAGCCACAAACTCCGGGTGTAAGAAGATCAGTTCAAGAAAGAAGGCAGCCAGAAAGGTATATTCCATCTACTTTCTATTCAAATTTTTCTTTATCTATTATTGATGATGATCCCAAAACTATGAAGGAAGTAGTAGATTCAGAGGATGGAAAACTCTGGAAAGAGGCCATGGTTGATGAAATGGCATCTTTGCACAAAAATGAGGCTTGGTATCTGGTGGAGTTGCTGGCTGGAAGGAAACCCATTAGCAGCAAATGGGTGTTTAAGAAGAAGACAAATGTAGAAGGAAAGGTGGAGAAATACAAAGCTCGGTTGGTAGCAAAAGGTTATTCCCAGGTGCTGGGAATTGATTTTGGTGATATTTTTTCTCCTGTCACCAAGGTAACTTCTATTAGATTACTTTTATTTGTTTTTGCTGCATTTGATTTTGAGGTAGAACAGATGGATGAAGACAACATTTCTTCATGGGGATTTGGAAGAGGAGATCTACATGAAGCAACCTGAATGCTTTGCGGTGAAGGGTAAGAAAGAATTGGTATGCAAGTTAAAGAAGTCTCTGTATGGGTTAAAGCAGTCACCAAGGATGTGGTATCAAAAATTTGATACATTTATACGGGGACTTGGCTTCACCAGAAGCAAAGCATATCACTTTGTGTATTTTAAATTAATTGGTGACTGTGTTATTTATCTGGTCTTTTATGTGGATGATATGTTGCTGGTTGGAAATGACAAAGAAATTATCCAGGATTTGAAGACCCAATTGTCCTCCAAATTTGATTTGAAAGATCTTGGTGCTGCAAACTATATTTTGGGCATGGAAATTAAAAGAGATTGGGCAAAGAGGAAGCTCTGTTTAAACCAAAGTAAGTATTTCAAGACAATACAACAGAGGTTTAATATGTAGGATAGTAAACTAATGAAGGTTCCTATTCTTGTAGGTGTAAATTTATCTGCTGAACAGTTTCCAAAGACACAAGAAGAGGAAGAGGATATGTCCCGTGTTCCATATGCAAGTGCAGTCGGTAGCCTGAGGTATGCAATGGTCTATATTAGACCAGACATTACACATGCAGTGGGAGTATTGAGTAGGTTTATGTCAAAACCAGGGAAGGAGCATTGGACAACAGTGAAGCGGGTTTTCATGTATTTTTGTGGCACTAGTGATTATGGTTTGTGCTACCAAGGAAGACGAGGACTGGACAGAGTTTTGGATATCCATGGCTTTGTTGATGCAGACTAGGCTGGAGATTTGGATCAGAGAATATCTACAAGTGGGTATGTTTTTAACCTATTTGGAGGTGCAGTCAGTTAGATGAGTAAGAAAAAATCTGTAGTGGCACTATCAACTACAGAGGCAGAATACATGGCAGCCACTCATGCAAGCAAGGAAGCAGTTTGGTTGCAGAGATTGTGTTCAAGTATGGGGTTAGTACAGGGAGCTATAAGGATAGACTTTGATAGCCAAAGTGCAATTTTATTAGCAAATAACCCTGCTTATCATTCAAAGACAAAGCACATTTATGTTCAGTATCACTTTGTGAGGGATATGATACAAGACAAAAAGGTGTTGTTGGTAAGGGTGGACACTTTGAAGAATAATGCAAATGCATTGACAAAATTTGTGAGCTCTGAGAAGTTCTCTTGGTGTAGAGAAACAATGGGTGTTTCAAGGCTGGAAAAATGACTAAGCTCTCCTATGGAGCCCTGTGGAAAGAAAACAACAAGTGGGAGAATGTTGGGTTGTATTATATGTTTTCCACGACTAACCTACGTACTGAACCGAGGGGTTAGAGGGGGGGTGGATCCCCCCCTCCATTGCACCGATTACGTAGCAAGGGGGTCACATGGGGGGTGACAACCCCCCCATCCAGGGGTTTTGAGGCAGGTGGGTGTCCCACCTCTACGAGTCTGAGGCAGTGCCCCGAGAAAAAAAAATTTGGATGCTATATTAGGTAGGGCGGACCTACCTTTAGTTTTTGGTCCATGTTTTTGGAAGTGATCATTTTTGGTCCATGGTTTTGGACGCGATGGTTTTCGGTCCATGGTATCGGATGCTTCAGCATGTATAAATATGTATTGTAACATTGAAAGGAATATAATGAAAAATCAAGTTGGTAGTCCCGGTTTTGGGATCTAGGGGAAAATCTCTGTGTATATGTGTTTTATTTGTTATTCTCTTGCATTGTTTATTTTCCGTGTTTTAGAATTCGTATGCAGGTAATTTCTGTATGGGGTTAAAACCTACAAGGAGATCAATATTGCATACCAAGAAATTGAGTAGTACAATTGAGGGTACTATTTGTCCTCCTTAGTTAGTGCCATGGAAGATTTGACCAATTATTATTATCCTAAAATTTTTGGTATATCAAAGAGCTATAAATTGATGCTTATTTTCCACTAATACCCTATAAACCCTACATTCTACTTACAAACCTTAGCCTCTATAACAAAAGCAACAAAGTTCCTACATAATTTACAATGTCATGAATTTGAGAATTCCACCAATTCAGTGACACTCCAAACACATTTTTAGAAAAAGAAATTCCTGGATCAAAAGAATCCATGTGTGGAATTGATAACCATAGTGTCACTCTTGTAAATAATTTCTGGTTGACTCACCAATATAATTTATTTCGATCCCTCTCCACAGATTTCTCCTAGGGCTTTGGTTATGTTGGACTATAACTTACACAATCTTTCTAGTGGCCCTGTAGTCCCATGACACACTCCTAAAACATATCATCCATATAGGACACGAATTAAATGGTTTGGTCCCTCTCATATTACAGTGAAATTCTCACCCAGTCACTCAGAACACCATAGACCAACATGCCTTCCTTCACTGTGCAAGTTGGCCTTTATTTTGAGAATATTAGGAGTTGGAGGGTAAGCATGACGAGGGTGTCATTTTATCAAGATGAGTCTCTCATAAGGATAAGCACTTTAATGAGAAATAAAATCTCAATATTAATGACTCACTTCTTACCATTCCCACGCCATAAAACAAACCCTAAAAATGTCATTCTTAAAATCTCTTGTGTATTTTACTAATTTCATTCAAGTAAAATCTCACAATTACTTATGTCAATAATGGTGTGATCATTTTTTTATTCTCTTAAATTAACTCTTTCTAGAGATACACCCCATCAAACATAAATCATCGAGTCAAAATGAATGGAAAATAATGAATAAGAGGGTGTGTCGAGGAGCATCAACGAGTGTCAAACGTGCCAAGGAGGGAGTGACAAGGAATGTTAGGTAGTGCCAAGGCATGCTAGGGAATGCTAGGGAATGTCAAGAAGTGTCAAGATCTTCTACCATGTGCTAGATAGTTCTGAGGCATGTTAGGGAATGTCAAGAAGTGTCAAGGTCTGCTAACATGTGCCAGATAGTTCCAAGGTATGCCAATGCATGCCAGGCATGCCAAGACATGCCATGTGCTAAGTCATGAAAAGATGTGCCAGGTGTTAGGGTATGTGAATGTGTGTCAAGGAGTGTGAGGGAAACAAAAGGGAACACCAATTTAAAATGAAAAGAAATGAACACATAAAAGGGTTAATAAGCCGGGACCTTACCTTTTCAAGAGGGGAATGCTAGGAATACCAGCACTAGTGCTAATACATGCCAAGGGTCAAGTGTTAGTGTGTCTTAAGTGCCAGATCATCCTCTATTACGTCTCTCTTAATTGTGAATAATTGATCTCAAATATATTTTATCTTAAACTAGCCAAAGCATTCTAAGGCATCCCAACGCATGCCAAGAATTGTCAGGGTCCACCAAGTGCCAAGATCCAATATGTGTCAGGGAGTTATAGGGAATGTTATGGAGTGGCTAGGGCATGTTAGGGAGTGAGAAGGTGTACCAAAGACTTTCAGTGCATGTTAAGGAGCGTTAGGGAGTGCTAGCACAACGCAAGGGAGCACTACGTCAAAATGCATAAAAATGAACGAATAAGAGTGTGTTATAGGGAGTGTCAATGAGTTCCAAGTGTGTCAAGGATTGAGTTTCCTAAGAGAAGTTAAAAACATGAATGAAAATAGGCTAGTCTGTGGTTGCAACAAGGAGCTAGACATAGTAGTTTTCAACAAAGGGACACTTTGGGTTGGGCACAACATTGTTTTGTCAATGATTTTGTTGGGTTTTCAAGTCATGAGAAAAGGTAAGGCTATTTATAAGGTCATGATAGCTAAGGAGTACGAAGGTGTGCTAGGGAATCCTAGGAAGTGATAACACATTCTAGATAATTCAAAGGCATGTTAGGAATGCTAAGACATGCCAACTACCAAGGAATTCCAAGATGTACTAGGGTGTGCCAATATGTTCCACGGAGTGTTAGGGAGTGTAAGAGAAACACAAGGGAGCAATAGTTCAAAATGAATGGAAATGAATGAATAATAGTGTGTGATAGAGAGTGTAATCGAGTTCTAGGTGTGGTAAGGAGGGAGTGACAAGGTATGCTGGGTAGTACCAGAATGATAGAGTGCCAAGGAGACATGCCAATATGTGCTAGGTGCCAGGATGTGCCAATGCATGCTAGGGAGTGTTAGGGAGTGCCATAGAAACATGAGGGAGAACTAGTTCAAAATGCATGGAAATTAACGAATAAGAGTGTGTGATAAGGAGTGTCAATGAGTTCCATGTGTGCTAAGGAGGGAGTGACAAGGTTATATGCTAGGTAGTGTTAAGACATGGTAGAGTACCAGGGCATGTCATGGATTGCTAGGGTGTGCTAGGTAGTATCATAGCACGCAAAGGAATGCAGTAGATGCTAACACATGCCAAAACCAAGGGATTGTTAGACATGCTAGGTGTTATGGCATGTCAAGATGTAAACTATGTTGTTTGGTTGTTTTATGGCCAAGGTTGGACGTGAGCCTTGACTTGATAACTTCTTAAGTGAGATGAGTTGAGACTAGACATGAGTAACCTAAGAAGATTTATAGGCAGTTATTAATGTTGGATATTGGATAAACCAACGCTCCTCGTGTGTTTTGAAACATGGACTAACCGCCTCTTGTGGATACTTATCTATGGTGAAGTGATATTTGACTAATGCCTATGGTTTTTGGTCTAAAAACAATCTTGATTCCCAACAAGTGCTATCAGAGCATAGGGTACGAATTCGATACACACCTGAATCGTGTTTGGGGGGTGGGATTGTTGGACATTGGATAAATCAATGCTCCCTGTGTGTTTCGCGACATGGACTAACTACCTCTTGTGGATCATTATCTTTGGCAATGCGATCGTTGACTAATGCCTCCAGGTTTTGGTCTAACGTCAATCTTGATTCCCAACACTTAGGTGGACAAGGCATAGTCTAGTTGTAGTAATGGTAACTTGGTCAAGTTGTTGTAGTTGAGGAAGGACTTGGTTGGGTTCCCAAGTCCCAAAAACAGTAAGGATAGCTATGAGGGCGTGATAGCTAAGGAGTGTCAAGGCATGCCATGAAATGAAAAAGCATGCTAACACATGTCAAATAGTGGCAATGCATATTAAGGAGTGTTAAAGAGTTCCAAGGCATCGCAAGAGAGAACTAGATAAAAATGCATGGAAATGAACGAATAAGAGTGTGTGTTAAGGAGTGTCAGCGAATTCTAGGCATCCCAAGAATGAAGTGTGTTAGGAGAAGTTCATAATAGGACTTGCAAGAGGCGAGCCTATGGTTGTGATAAGGGGCTAGATAAAGTAGTTTCAAATAAATGGAGACTTTGGGTTGGGAATAATATTTTTTTTCCAATGACTTGGTTGGGTTCCTGAGCCACAAAAAAGTAATTCTCTTCTCCCATATAGATAAAACAATAAAAAACCTATGGGTGGTTAAATTTTTAATCTCTATTCTATAGAGGGTAGTTGGTACACCATCTCTAAAAGTGACATCAATATGTTAAAGTGAACCTGCTCAATAGACATATGGATCCATATGGACTATGGGCCTACCCTAATTGTTTCCCACTTATTTCTACCAAAATGGCTTGTTTGATCATTAACGAGGAAAATTGTCTGGATCATGATATACCTAACCATAGTGTTCTTTTTTCATGGGTTTGTATAGGTACTATGGATGAATAACCTATGGATGCATGTCATAGCATGAAATTCATGCAATATTAATTTTCCTCTTTTTACTTTATATATATTTAAAAAAAATTAATTTTAATCTAAATAATAAAAGAGTGAACATATTTTATACACCAAAATTGTGTTTGTTCAGTTTATTTAATAATGTAATAGTACATATATAAATAAATAAGAGTTTGTTTTGAGATAGACGTGATATCTTCATAGATTAAAAAAAAATTGAGGAAATTTCAATTATGCACTAACTAAAAAATATTTGTTGACCAAAAACATTCATCAAGCCATGATCCAACAACCTCCTAAAAACACATAAGAAGAATACACATGTTGAGACTAACTCTACATCACATTTAGAAATAAATTAACAAACCACAACCCTTTCATGTATGATCATAAGCATCACATAATATTCTATATAATAGGTAGGAGTTAATAATCCCAACTTTCACCCTTAGTGAGTTGGACATGTCTTTATCTTTTTTAGGTAAGTCTTCATCATCATCTTCCACTAGTTCAATGCATCATACACACTCTTGATCAATAAAGTATATATGATCGAACTCAACATTTTTTGGCTTATTCCTCGATGATGTAGACATTACCAAATTGTTAGCATCCACATAAGGGAGTGTAAATCCACAAAAACACATGGGTTCCTAACTATTGCAATTACTAACCCACTAAGATCTCCTTCAAGTACATGGTTCATTCATATTCTCAATGAACTCCACCTAAATATATAGGAAACTTTAGGTTTTTACACCTATCACACCCCATAGAGTTTACAACCAACATAATCCACTCATAGAGAATTAAATTGACACATGGACCATACTCTATCAAATATTGTGCTAAACAAGTTATCCCAATCATCAGGGACACATGGATAATGGGTATGCCTTGTTAAAAGAGTCATACAATGATACACCCTTTACATAATACATACATACATACATATATATATATATATATGTGTGTGTGTGTGTGTGTGTGTGTGTGTGTGTGTGTGTGTGTGTGTGTGTGTGTGTGTGTGTGGATATATATATGCTTACATACTATTTACATGCTCTATATCATGCTTGCAATAAGTACAATCTTTTATAATGTTGCATGTTATTACAACACTCCTCCCAAGTACCAACTCTAGCTAAGATCAATCTCAAAAACAACAATGACCAATATACATAATCTACACACAACATGTTAGACTTCCTCCAAATATAAGATGTGATTCATCTTTCCATGTGGTCTTGGTTTTGATTCAATATAGTAAACGGTGTACCTTGTTTATCCATTTCCAACCAATCTCCATTGCTACCAGAAGGAATATCATTGCCATGCTTTTGGATGAAATTCCAAAAACTCTCTATTATGTCTACAACATCATTATGTCCTCCATGTTGAAAACTCATAATTCCAACTAAGAAATATCTACCATTAACACTGGGCATAAAAGAATATTGTTTCAATTCATCTTTCACCACTATAATAACTGGCCACTAGTTATTCATTGTAGAAACATTCTAGCATCTCTACGACAAATTCTTCACATATGCTCCTCCATTATAATATACTTATAGGATTGTCATCTCAAACAACATACAAATCAGAGACCATTCAAACATTTTGGCGAAACATTGGGACCACATAAAATAATCAGGAAATTATTGTACTATAGGGTCTAACATCAACCTAACTATAAACATTGAAAAATAGTGCATTTTATGAATATACTTCCATCTATCAAGACACTTATGTACCCAAATTATGCTCCGACTATTTCTCTAGGAAAATGTTATAGAGATAGAATGCATCCAAATTTGTATGCACTCTATACCTACTAATCTAAGGACTTATGACACCACATTCATTAAACAACCTTTCATCAATGAACAGCTAGAGGAGTTACAACCTCTTGTTATATTTTCCTTTTAGCTACAACACGCCATATCAAGAATACCCAAGAATGCCCTTTTACATCAAAAAATGTTTCATTGCAAGGCTACAATAACCAACAAAAGGTAATGGTACTTGTGACTAAATAATTCTCCCTGCATATTTCTCTAGGGTCATGAACATAGTTGGTGTCTTCATATACATCTTCAAATTATGCATTCAAAATTTATATTGGATATTCATATGTTTCCTTTTATTTGTTAGAATCATGAACTTTAGCAAAATGCTGGCACTCCCATATTGGGTTAACTAAGCTCAATACACTTTTTAAATTTTGACCTCAAGATATTTTTATCATCACCATCAAAGTTCTACATCAACATATGCAAATGGCATTTGATCTATGGATCTAATCATGCTATAAAAAATGCATAAGACTTTACTACAATACCCTTTTTCCTATCAATCTAACCATGGCCAATTATTAGCTGCCAATATGTGCCAAGTGCCAAGGTGTGGTGTGAACACATGCTAGGGAGTGTTAGGGTTAGGTGTCAAGGAAATACAAAGGAGCACTAGTTTCATATTTATGCAAATGAAGTGTCAATGAGTTCCAGGTGTGCTAAGGAGGGAGAGACACTATATACTAGGCGTTACACAAAATTTTCTCACTATCCCTGTACTCCCCATCAACGATCTTGGAGGACCTCTATAGTGTACCTGACATGCATTCCCCTCATGAAGAAACTCCCAGTATGTCCCTCTTAATGAGCAGAATAATTCCCCTTTGCATCATTTCCCAAGAAACTTCCTTCTATCCTAGTTTACAAGACCGACGCTACTGACCAGTTTCCTCCTCGCATTGATTTGCAGAGATTAAAACTAGCCCTCGTGCCATATGGAGTGATTGATCCCTTTTCTAGTCATGCCAATCCTCTTTTGGAAGGTTTTTTAAATAAGGAGCTGAAGATTCCATCTATAGAAGCTTCGTAATGGATGTCTGATAGATGGTTGGGCTGGATAAAGCTGAGGAAGTTAGTTTGGACTCCTTTCGCCTATTAGGAAAGAACAACCTCAAGAGATAAGACCTTCTCCCATGATGAGAGGAACCATCTCCCATCCATCAAAGCTATAAAAACTTCTCTTTTTCCCAAGCAAAAGCTAGTTGGATTTTTTGGGGTAAGTTTGAATAATCAACAAGTCATCTATAGCTTGTAGCTTTCTAGTGTATGCTTGAGGGAGAATAGTGTGATGTTGGTTTGTTTTGAGACTAGAGGGAAAGAGGCCTTAAAACTTACATTGTTGGGCTATCCATGAAGTGCTAGAAGAAGTGTGGGAACCCGGATACATCGAAGGAGACCAAAAACGTCAAGGCACCAGTTGTAATCTCTTTCTGATTTATCTAAATGCAACCATTGATTGATTTCCTACATGAAGTGTCATTTTACATCTTTATGGCTTAATGTTCCATGACCTATTAACTAGGCTGAATACAATATTATATGTTGTCACATTTGTTGTTGTTGTTGTTTTCTTGTTTCAGGTATTCGAAGGAAGGAAATGGAAGATAACTGGAGTGAGGAAGCAGGATCATCATCAAGCGGAATAGGGTTCTAAGAGGTAGGCCCTCCTAATTAATTCTAGCTTAAGGAGATTTTCCATATATTGTTTGTTTATGGCTAGACCTGCTCTCTCAAGCTATAGGAATTGTTTGTGTCCGCACTGAGAATTTACCTACACCGCAAATTGGTGACTCCACTGGGGAGCCAATCCTTCTGTTTGATTGATTGTCATTTTATGGTTTTGTGCGAACTTTTCTAGTATCACCATTTCCCTTTAGTGTTCTTTGCTTTTCTTGGTTTACTACTTTGAGCCTGAAATTTACAATGGCAATTCTGGTCTTAGCCTTTGAAATTTTTTATTTTTTTGCTTGGATCCTTGGTTAATGTGTTTATGTTTCTTACAGTTGCTCTAATAAGCACAAATTTCTAAAAAACAAACATTCAACCCCCTTCTGGCACGTGTTGTCAGTTAGGTAGTCGCATTGATTCCTGTAGGTGAAGATCAAGGTTTACCCTAGATCATAGCTAGTGTGTCTTACCCTTTTGATTTATGTCTCTCAGCTTGTTTTAACTGTGTTCTCCCTGGATGAAAAGCTCTTTTAGCTTGGTTTGTATGCTTGGTTGATTTTCATTTACTTCACTTGGTTTCTTGAGTTCTTGGATGATGTATAACCCTACGGCATCTGGATTGTCACCCATTCACTTGTTTGCGTGATCAGAAAGTCAAGTCGATAGTCAAATTTTCTCCTTGCTTTTTGTTTGATTAGTCCTTTTGTTGCTTTTATTTCAATTTAACAAGTTTGAAAAGTTTCGTTTGGCATTTGAGCGTCTATTTTTGGGCATAGATCACATTTTTCATCTTGTTTTTGGTTTAGTATTTGCTTCATTGGTTTGAAAAGAATTCTTTTTTGTGCTTGTTGGAAATGTTTCATTGAAGTGTTTGTGAAAGATTCATTCCGTCATCTCATTGAAAAATACGTAATTCTAGTTTGATGAATCAATATGTTAAGTTAGTTAGCATCATTGAAGGCTAGAGTTGCATCGTCACTTGCATTGAAAAAGAAATGAATTCTCTTTACTAGTGAAAGGGCTACCTGAAGTGAATTTGATAGGAAAGTTAGGAATTGGAAAGATCTTTTTATCATTTTGTTTTCAAAAGTGAAATAGTGAAAAAGTCATTTTTCTTTCAATTGTTTGTTTTATTTCATTTGAGTGTGTTTTCTACTCTCAGTAGTGTAGATAATTCATTGAATTGAAAGGCTCTTGCCTCATTTAGCTACATATAGGTGCTTTTCGAGTCACATCGATAAGGCCTGAAAACTGAGACATAATTTCAAGGTCAACTCTAAAATGTACTTAATTAACCTAAGGCACATTTGAAATCTAACGATCACATTTTAGAAGGTCTAGGCTAGAGATGTGTTCTGGCATCTTAAAACCTAGTAGTTATCGTTCACTTCAGCACTAGACAACCCTAGTACCGACTTCTGCTCCCTGTACCGTCGAGTATATAAAGGGAGACCCCACTAGGTTTCAATCCTTTATCCATAGGAAACAAAGTCTACCACCTTGTAAATGTGATACACCGAACACAACATTCAGGGAGATTGTTTGCCCGTGCTTCTCGGTTCGCTGGGAGGTATTCTGCAATTCACGGTTACCTGGTAATCCTTTTTACCTAGATCATCCTGAGTAGCCATTTTGATTTTTTTGACTCCCTAAATATAAAATATCACCCAGTTTCTTGTGCTTTCGAGCTCGTTTCAAAACAAAAGTGATAGAGTCACCTTTGCTTCTTTCTCGACTCTTAAAACATGAAAGAGCGCCAATTTGTTTTTGCGTCTTAAAACTTTGTTGCCCATGATCTTATAACATCCTTGTTAGTCTTTTTTTAGACCACATCATGAGTATACCTTTAAATACATTTTAAAAACCTTGAAATAAATCTCTCCTTTGGTTATTTGAGACAAAATCATCATGGCTGAACCAACTAGTTCACTTAGTTCCTCTTCCTATCCTCTGTCTAAAATATTGTCTGGGGAGCCTTTTCTTGAATTACCATAGTCGCTTGAGGACCAAGGTGTTGAGATTGGAATTGTTCTGAGTATTCAACCTTTGTCATCTTGTCCTGCCCTTCAGTTACTGGGTCACTTTCTGACATTGGCCTGGAATCTCCGAATAACCCTATCCAGACTCCTGAAAGCCCGTCGACTTCTGAAGGTCAGCTTGGACTGGTTGTTCATCCTCTGAATCCTTTGTTCGATTCTATTGTGATATCAGCTTAGCGTATGTACAATGCATACAATCAGCATGGTATTCCTTTGGAATTATCCCCTTGAACATCTTCAATAGTCCGTCGTCGTCTGTTTTCAGCCATGGAATCAAAAGGCGAAATTCTAGTCTCCTCTACAGGTCACTCGGAGGTTTCCAATCCATGCACAGTCAAGAAGCAGGAATATCCTTTTCCTCCTAAAGGTTTCCCTTACACGGGAAGCACTCCAACTAGTGTTCATCCTGAGTTACCGCGTAATATGTGACTTTAGCTCAGTTGATTTCAGGCATGCCTATTGCCTCATAATTATATCATAATCCCATTTGGGCATCTAGCACTATGCCTACCACAACTTCATTCATTTAGAACCCGACCTCCCAATAGACAGTGATTTCTACAGTTACTTTAGTCCCGGTGCAACCCACCATTATAAATCCTCTTGTTCCATTGGTTCAAGTAACCAATCCGATTCAACCAACGATCTCGATTCATGTTGCTATCAGTTCTTCGATCCCTCCAATAAGTGGGAAGGATATCCCAACACCTGGAGGGCAGAGTCTGAATGTTCTATGATGTATGGCACAATGAATTTGAGTGGAAACCAACCCTCTTCGGGTGCCATTTCCAATCCTGTTGGTCCTACTGGATCAAGTAATGTCCAGTACCAACACTCCAATCTTGGTCCGTCTGGGTCAAGTCAAGTCTAGTACTAGCATACCAATATGGCTCAAGGTCAGTACCAACCTCCTTATGTTCCATATGGCTCACAAGTGATGGCTAATCCTCCATACATCCCTCATCCTGGACTTTATGTCCAGCCTAGTCCGTCTGTCGCGCCCAGTGAGTATGGCCAAATACAGTTTGGAAACTTTCAAGCTGTCACTCCAGGAATTTTTCAAGTACCTCTGCAACAACAAGGATAGCTCCTAAAATAGCAAGGGCAACCTTTGTTGTAGCAAGTCCAACCTTCACTGCAGTAAGGGCCATCCATGCAACAACAAGGCCAGATGATACCATAGCAAGGACAACTGTAATAATCGTAGGGGCAACCCTTTCAATAGCTGCAGCAAACCATGCAGTCGCAAATGCAGTATGAACCGCAATCCTCCCAGCCTATGCCTTTGCAAGGTCAACCTCTGCAGCCGCAAGGACATCCTCTATAGCCACAAGGTTAGCCCTTGCACAAACAAGGTCAACCTGGGCAGCAACAACCTTGATACTCATATCAACAGGGTCAACCCTTGCAAGGGTAATGCCAGGGTCAAGTCCTACAGTAGTAGGTGCAGAATCCTTATGTCTAAGGACAACAAGTGTAGAATCCTTATGTCCAAGGGCAGCATGTTCAAAACCCTTTCTTCTAGGGGCAGTAAGTCCAAAACACTTATGCTCAGGGACATTAGGTGAAAAATCCATATGTCTAAGGACAGCATGCTCAAAACCTTTTAACCAGTATGTTGCTTATCAACAGCCTCTGGCCAGACAATTTCAAGGTTTTGAAGGACAAAATCCTCCCTACAGGCAAGGTAACCTATAGTGGGGGAAAATCAAATGCCTTATGGACAAAATCCTCCACTTTGGGGACAAAATCCTTACGAGCAGGGATGTGCCCCACCAGTTGGACCCCCTTATCGACCTCAAATGCCTTTTAATACCCAATTACCATTCTTGGCTATGCTGGAATTGCCAGATGTGTCTAGAATCATGAATGACTCGATCCTTCATTCGCCATACTAGCCTCTAGTTCTGTCCAAGATTCCAAACGATTGTCCAAAGTTTGAAGGAAAAGAGAAAGAGGATCCTCAAGCCCACGTGATGACATATCACCTCTGGTGCTCCTCGAATTCCTACGTTGATGATTACATTCATCTTCGTCTTTTCGAATAAACTCTTACAGGGGCTGCAACCAAATGGTATATCAAGCTACCTCGAAATACCTATCATGACTTTAACACTCTCACCATGGCCTTTCTCACACATTTCCAGCTGTTGGTTCACTATGAAACTTGCACCCATCTGCTAACATCGCTCAAGCAAGACACTGCGACTCATATCTCCGATCACATACATGATAGAGACATAGGTCTCATCTGATTAAGTATGAAATTGCTAATCAATTGTTGACCGAGTGGTTCACCAAATCATTTGTCAACAAAATTGCTGAGGACATTGCTATGGGTGGATGCGTCACTAAGGAACAAACCATCGCATGTGCCGAGTATCTAGACCTTTTCTATTCACAGTCTGACATGTTATATGATGTGCTACCTGATGTGCCCAGACCATCATCTGATCTAACTACATCTAAGTCTCTGGCCACACCTCATTTTGATGGAGTAATTGGTTCAGTGACTCAGACCCATGCAAAATCTTCTTCCAAATAGAAGTCGGTCTCCAACACTGCTCCCAATGACTCCTCTCGTAATTCATCTAGCACTAGTAAAACCTCAGATGTTCACACTGTCCAGTCTACCGTAGTGGATAAATCCTCTAAAGGTAAGAAGAAAGGCAAAGGCAAGGGTAAATCTGATGCCCCAAAACAGGGTCCTCCTAAGTCATCTGCTGGAGATGCTTCCAACGTAAACCCAAGTATCCATGCCTCATCTGTGAGGAAGATCACTATAGTAAGGATTGTCCCAAACAATCTGAAGATAGTTCTTTGCTCAAAGGGACCCCATTTGTCCTGAAAGAGCCCTTTCCATCCCAGCAAACTCAAATGGTAGACCAGCCTCAGTCATCCACTTCCTGAGGTTCAAAAGCGTTCATGATGAGAACCCCAATCAACGTGGCTACCAGGTCAAAAGATTATCAAACTCCTGCCCCATTAGTAGGGAAAGAGAAAGAAGGTACCTCTTCTTCTTCTTTCTCATCCAATTCTTGTCCTCTCCATATAGAGCGACCTAATATTGTTTTCTACATTCGACCACATTCTTGAGGCATGCTTCGAAAGTCCTCGTACAATCCCAATGCTCGAGCCACTCAAAATTATAACATCGTTGAATATTTGGCTCAAGCGGCATCATCTATGTCTGCTCTCAAGGTCCTTCAAAGCTGTCCTTCTCAGTGAAATTTTTTACTTTCGGCTATTAGGGGTAACGATCCAGCTGACTCTAATCTCACCTATTTTGACCTAGAAAATATTGTTCCACATTTACCTCATCAAATTTCCTTTCTCATTCAGGTAATCATAAATGAGAAAACCATTCATAGGACCATCATCGATGAAGCTGCTTCTACTTGCATCATGTTTGTCTCTTGTCAGAAGGAAATCGGTTCTCCTCCTCTAAATCAATCCCCTAACACTTTGGAATCTTTTGACGAGCATGATTCGTGACCATTTAGTGTCCTTCCCAACCTTGCCATTACTTTGGAGGGAATGACAGTACACGTCAAAGTAGAGATCATTGACACTACTCTTAACTACAATCTTCTACTCAGACGAGTTGGACCCATGCCATGCATGATGTAGCCTCCTCCATTTTCCGTGTGATTCAGTTTCCCCATCAAGGGAAAATAGTCACAGTCGACCAACTATCCTTCTTTGCCTCTTCCTCCTCGGATGGTAATGTTTCGTATGTCAAGCACACCAGTGCTCCTTATGAGAGTGTGGGGGCGTGACTCTTTAAATATCTTTCCCTAATAGGCATCTTTCTGCTCCCACCTCCTAATGTTGCCTTTGTCAACATTATTTCGTTCAATTCTATTCCTTGGGTCATTCCCTCACCATACCTTGTTGATACTTGGGGCGAGGTTATGCCATTAAGTCCCACTGAAATTCATTACGTGGAAATTTTTTTGGCTTCACCTTCGGTATCCTCTGATCATCCTGTTTCGAGAACATTTCTCATTGCGTATTCTCAATCCCCATGGCTTGGTTCTTTAGAATCTTCCAACCCCTTAGCAAAGACTTTCCTTTCTGAAGAAAGAATCATGGAAGTAATGTCTCTAGAGGAAGTACCTTAGAATGACACTCATCATCGTTCCTCATTTTTTCCTGGCCTGACAGTCATGTCTACTTGTCTCGAGGAGTTCTCCTCTTAGTTCCCGTCCTTTCCAGTTCAAACACCAATCATGACTCATGAAGTTTGGTCGGAAGGTAACATGGGTAACATTACCCAAATGATGCTAATTGATATTTCTGTCAAACTTGGTGTCGTTGAAAATGTCCATATCGGGGTAACTTGTTCTCAAGAAGAGATTAAGATCTATACTCGTCTGTTCCAAGAGTTTTGGGATGTTTTGTGTGGTCATATAAAGAAATGCCTGACATTGAACCAAGTATAGTCGTGCATGAGATTCTGACTTATCCTCATGCGAAGCTCATTTGCCAATGGCTTTGTCCAGTGCACCCTAGAAAAGTAACCGCCATTAAGGGTGAAGTTGAAAAAATTCTGAACACTGGATTTATTTATGCTATCCCTCTTATGAATTAGGTATCAAATATTGTACCAGTGACAAAGAAACAAGGCACTATTCACATTTGCGTCGATTACCATGATCTCAATCGTGTTTTTCCTAAGGATAATTTCCCCAATCCCTTCATTGACCAGATCATTGATGAATGTGCTAGGAGTGAATTTTTTTCCTTTATGGAAAATTTTTCTAGCTACAACCAGATAAAAATTGTGCTGACTGATCAAGATAAGACAACCTTTATCTGTCCGTGGGGGACCTTCGTATATAAAAAGCTCCCTTTTGGCCTCAAGAATGTTGGGGCCACATTTTAGAGAGTGATTTCTTATGCATTCCATGATATTTGAAACATCGTTCAACCTTACTTAGATGATCTCCCTACCCATTCTTGTAAATTCCATGATCACCCTAATTATCTCCGGCAAATTTTTCTTCGCTGTAGACACTACAACATCTGTCTGAATCCGCATAAATTTGTCTTCTTCATTGAATCCAGGTGACTCCTTGGCTTTATCATTTCGAAACAAAGCATTCGCCTAGATTGTCTTAAAGTCGAGGCCATAGTTAATTTACTCCCTCCATATTCATTGCATCAACTATAGAGTCTGCAGGGAAACAAAAATTTCCTCTGTCGTTTCATACCGAACTATGTTGAGCTAGCTTCATGTTTCACTTGGTTGCTCAAGCAATGAACCCCATTTGTTTGGGATGTGGCTGCTCAAAAGATTTTCGATGACCTAAAAACTATCGTCATCAATGCTCCTTTGTTGCATCGCCCAAACTATCATCGTGATTACTTCATTTATCTAGCTGCAGCCTCTAGTAACATTGCTATGACGCTGGTACAGGATGATGACGAAGGAAATGAACATGTTATTTACTACCTCTGTTGCAATCTCCTCGACACCGAAATGCATTATTCTCATGTCAAGAAGTTGGATTTGGCTTCCATGCACGCTGTTCAATGTTTTCGACATTAAATTCTACTTCGCACTACCACTATGATTTCAGAATGCAACCCAATGACCTACATCCTGACTCATCAATTGCTGGGGGAAAAATATTTGAGGTGGATCGTTATCCTCCAAGAATTCTATTTGGTGTTCACTACTGCCAAATCTAATAAATCACTGGTCTTCGCTGAGTTGATTTGCTCCCTTCCCTTCGCTCCTCTCCCTACTAGTGCCAACGAGCAGCTCCCAAACAAGACCCTTTTCTTAATTAGCACTCTCAACCCATGGTACGGTGATATCATCATATATCTCCAAACATCCACCTTTCGGTCTGCATTGACCAAGGATGATCGCCGACGCATTCAACATCAATCTCAACCTTACTGTATCATTGAAGATACTTTATACCACATCGGTGTCGATTCAATTCTTTGTCATTGTCTCACTCTTGAGGAGGCTGAGAGAGTCTTGAATGACTTCCACCTGGGACTTCCACCTGGCGCATGTGGCGGTCCCCTGTCTGGATATGCTACTGCTCAAAATACTTCGCACTGGTTATTTTTGGCCCTCTATCTTCAAGGATTGCATCCTTGTCGTTCGCAAATGCCATGAGTGCCAAATTTATCAGTGTAAGCTATATGCCCCACCCACTCACCTACACCCCATTATTATAGTCAGTCCTTTTTCCAAATGGAGCATCGACTATATGACCTATAACCCTCGTTTGGTTAGGGGGCATGGGTATATTATCATTGTTGTGGACTATTTCACCAAATGTTTTGAAGTGATGCCTACATACTCTGTGGATGGTAAAACAGTGGCTCAATTTCTATTCAATTACATTATTTCTAGGTTTGGAGTGCCTTAGGCCATTGTCATCGACCATGGCTCCCATTTTCGAGATTACATGATGGCTGAGCTGACTTCTATGTTAGGCTTGCGCCACGATGGCTCAACCCTGTACTACCCTTAGGCCAATAGCCAAGTTGAAGCTGTGAACAAAGTTTTCGTTACGATGCTTCAACGCACCATTGGGATGTACAAGTCAAATTGGCATCTCATGCTCTTTTCAACTCTGTGGGCTTACCGAACCTCGAACAAGGATGCAAGTGGATTCACACCATTCCAGCTAGTCTATGGTTTGGAAGCAACTTTACCAATTGAGTGCGAAATTCCATCCCTCAAAGTTGGCTTTCGAACTTCTCCTCAAGAAGATCGTCTCTTATACCTAGAACAACTTGATGAGACTCGCCCCCTTACTACTTTGGTCATCAAAGCATAGGAAAAGTGGGTCAAGTTCCATTTTGATCAGTTTATCTCCCCTCAAGCTTTTTCTAAGGGTGACTTAGGTCTTCTATATGATCAGGCTAATGATAAGCTAGGGGCAGGCAAGTTCGAACTCATGTGGCATGGGCCCTACATTATTAAATGTGTGTTATAGAAGGGGGCCTATGATCTTATTGAATATGAGGGCAATCCCTTAGAAAAGCCCCGGAATGGGCTTTATCTCAAAAGGTACTATGCTTAGGTCATCTTGCATGGTTAATTTTGTATAATAGTGTGTTATTCATTTTTCTACATTGTGGTTTTGTGTGTTGTTTTGCAAGCATCTTTGCTGCTTATTATTTTTTTCCCTACTTTGCAGATGTCAGTGTCTCCTCACATTGGTTTCATTGATGGTTGTCACACGGAATAAGTCTATATTGCCGACAAGATAGACCTTCCTAGAATCTAAAGAAGACTTAATGACAAGCAAACCAACCAGACACTATCTTTCTCTAAATATGCTTTTATAAACAATGGAAAACAAGTGTTTTTATGGCCTACCTTAGGTCCAACGCAAGTTTGTGGATGCCCTCGCTCCTTTGATCCAAATGAGCTCCTTTGTCACGAATCTGCAAACACAAACAAGGCAAACAAATTAAATAGCACCTGAAAAGCCAATATCATAAAACATATTTAACATGAAAGTCAAGGAGTCCATGAAACAAATAACATGAGATACTTGTTGAGAAAAATGAGTTTGATTGTATTAATTCAAAAGAAGAAGAACTTTACAACCTTTGCCTTGACGCTGTACAAGCTCCTCCCAGGGTCCAGCAAGAAGTCTCCTCTACTTTGACAAGCTTCACTCACTCCCCAATGAAGCCAAAAAGGTATGTGATCTCTCATCTTAAGCTCAACTAGGAAGTCTTGATTTCACCAGCATTTACCCTAAAAAATGTTCAGCTTCTAACCTCTCCAGCAACCAGCCCAATGCCTGTATTTATAATGCAATGGAGGGAGGTTACTAAGTCCTCCTTCAAAGGATAAAGCCCTCCTTCAAAGGGATAGGTCCTCTCATCAAGGGATTAGCTCCTTCTCTTTTGGGATGCATGAAACACCTCAGAGCGAACAATCCACGTCAAAATTCCTTCTAGAAACCTCTAGAATTAACCTAAAGTGAGTTTTTTAAGATAAAACTTGCGCCTTTTGACTTTCACAGGGGTCCGCACCCACACCATTAGGGACAGAGCGGGCAGGTCCGCAATTTTTGTAAACAGAAGGTGCGGGACCGCAGGTGTCAGTGAGAGAAAGTGCGGAACCAGAGTTTCATTGATTTTCAATGTCTTTCTCCCATTTCCAAAGCTTGACTTGAAGAGCTGAGGTCTGGGACTTGCTTAGGAGGACAGCACAAGTGATGATAGACCCATACTGACTGCAAATAATCATGGTGACGATATTTTTGTGTAATAGATTTCCCCCTAAATTGCGAAGTCTGTAGTAGATGAGGATTTCATTGATCATTTAGGAAGAGTGAAGTACTTTATCATTTCGAGGATCATCTTGTGGAGAGCCCGGTTGGAACCTGTAAAAACATTCAATGCAAGATATATATATGAGATCATATCATCACTAAGGTAGGCATTCCCATACTCAGATCAAAACTGACTAGAAAACTAACTATTGCTCTGATACGGGAATGATCTTGTAAAACATCACAAGTATAGTCTCAGGTGCACACAGTATGGACGCAGCCATCTGTTTATGAATAGTCCATTATATAATGAATACAAAATTCCTCACAGCCTGGATTGTGGAAACTAGATCCAGGGTCTTCATTTCTACTTCCCGAAACAGTACGATTCTATCCATGCGAATGAATGTGTTGATGTCGAACATGGTAGAAACCACTTGATTACCAGTCAATGATGTAAACTGTTAACAAGTGTGAGAGAAACCACCAGTGATGTCAATGGCTCTCAAAGTACCTAGTACAATCCATGAGATGCGAATAAATGTGTTGATGTCGAACATGTCACGGAATCCTTTGATCGAAGGTCAATGATGCAACCTGTCGTCGAAGGCGAGAAACCTGCCATTGAGGCATGCAGATCTCAAGGTACTGACGATTTCTAGATCATCTTTCTAGATAATGAGCTGATGTCGATAGAAAGTGATCCGTCGTAGGCAAGCCCACAACACGAAATCATAGATCAAGTTGAAGAAATTTAGTTGCAAGGAATGACTCAGGGATGGTCAAGATGGATGACAGATATTTTGCAGATGAATGGCTTATTGGCAGTGACCTCTTGAACACATAACGACACGACAGATGGTTTGGTGACAATTGACCCAAAGTTAATACCCATAAACCAGCTGAAGACTTTGAATGTGGTTTGATCAACTGTTAGGCAAAGGATTTCCCAACCCAGGTGAATAAAAGTGTCGTGTTCAAGAGTGGTTACGAAGTATGACAAACAGGCTCATTTTTCTCTCTTTTCCCCCACCATTTCTGGCAAGTACCTCTTTATTTTTGACAAGCTTGAGAAGGATAACATTTGCTTGATTATAAGCTCATCCTTCGGATGAGTCCAACTTAGTTTAAATTCGAACCCTAAGAAGGAGTGGTTCATTCCTGTTTGTAATTGAACAAGTCCTTTACTGTGAGATTTTAACGAGTCTAGTATATGAGAAACTCGGCATTTTTCAATTTTAGAGAGTCTGAAAAAACTTAAGAAGACTCCAGGGTTGACCTTTTTCGTAAATTTGTGTCTCCCAAGCCCGAAAAAGTATAAAATAATACTTGAGAGAACCGCTTGATCTTTTACGACCAAGGAGTACTTTTCGTCATTAGTTCCCTTGATCCGAAAAAGTAAAAAAGCGATCAACGACACGTCATTTTATAACTGATATCGAATTTGAAACGAAAAAAATCCGACAATCTTTTCATGTTTTTACGGTCGAAAAAGAGCTGTAAGTGGACCGTATTTTAATTCCATTTTAACGATTTTAAATGAAAAACTTGGCAATCTTTTCATGTTTCAAGAGTTAGAAAAGAGCTTAAAGGTGACTCTAAATGTTTTTTCGTCGAAAATGATAGATTTCGCCTGAATAATCCGTTATCCTGCACAAAAATACAAACATTACTCATACCTGTTTGAAATGGATAAAAATGTCGCAAAATACCTTTTCAAAGTGAAACATAAACAAATTTGCAATTTATTTACTCAAAAAACTTATAAAAAGGGCCTTCATCAATTCATTTTTACTGTTTGAGTTTTGGGTGAGAAAATAGTGCTTTTGCTCAGAAAACTTCCCGTGAAGATTGCGGAAAATCCAACCGTCGGAATCGAACGCCATCTTCTCTAGGTAATCCACATCATCCTACTCTTCATTTTTAACCGTTTCAATTTTTGTTTTAGTCATTTATTTCATTTTTGGGAGGGTTTTTAGGCGTAAAACCCGCGTGCAGGGGCCCGCAGGTTTACCACTGCTGGCCTGCGGACCCCGACTTTTTCTCTATTGGGAAAAAGCTCAGGGTCCGCACCTTCCATGTAGACAAAGTGCGGTCCCACGCACTGTGTCTAACCCGGAGGGTGCGGTCCCCGTCGCAAGGGTTTTTAACCCAAAAATTCTCAAAAATGGACCAATCAAAATAATTTCTAGCAATTTACTTTATCCTTATGCTTGATGCAAAGAGTACATCATGCTAGATTGGCATGAGCGAGAGCATGAGGACGTGGATGCTGCCGCATGGAATCATCAGCCTTCACTTGATGCTTTGAGGGCATGCGGCTTGTACATATTCTGGGCCATTCCTGGCATGAGGGCTCAGGTGGATTTCTTACAGTGGTTGGTTGACAGATGGAGCATACAGGACTAGTGCTTCTTCATTGGTGGCCACCAGCTCGAGATCGAGCCGGCAGACATATATTTCTTGACTGGTTTGCCTAAGAGAGGCGAAGACCTGACTCTGTTTGGGGCTAGGCCAGGTGGCCAGTCTGTCGATAGCCTCAGGCTAGAGTACTGCAACAGCCAGGCTAGAGACAAAGGGATAGACATAAAGACCATATCCCATCCTGAAATCATGGTGATTGCGTTTACTGTCACCAGACTTTGCGGGGCTGCCGCATTACATATTGCCACTAGATCCCAGATGCGTATGGCAGTTGATTGCTTCCAAGGCACCATCTTCAATTGGTGCGATGCTGTGTTGGCCAATCTGAAAGGCCAACTGACCAGGGCCAAAAATGGACAACTAAAGACCTTTGGTTATGGAACTTTGGTTGTGAGTTTTGGCCTGGAGAGGGTTCCTATGTTGATCCCGCAGCACCTTACTATTGGAACTGGGCTTCCTCGAGAGCCCAAACTGATGCGATGGGTCGCAGTCATGGCCTGTCACCCGGACGAGAGGACAGAGGTTGCTCGATTCAAACCTGAGTATTTCCAATGGCTAGAAAACTAGGTCTTTTCTATTGAGGACTTCCCTTACGCTGGGATAGATTTTCGTGGTGACCCAGACATGGTTCTTCCACTAGGAGAGCAGTGGGATGATTCAGGTAAAATCATTTTCAACATTTTTCCTATTTTAATTTTATTTTATTTTTTTTTCCATCGTCTCAAAATTGATAGAAAAAGTTTCAAATGCAGATGTGGGTCCACAGTGACCAGCCGCTCTCTGGCCTTACGAGAGGAAGCAACCAGTTGCACCCGCGCCAGCACCATAGGACGAATCAGCAGAGGTTTTGGCCGAGTTGGAGGGTCATCTCGAGCGCTTGATAGGAGATATTTCGGAGACCACTATAGATGACATTCCTCGTCGACTTCAGTGCTATGTGATTGGGGTCACGGGACCTTTTAGGACGTTCCTTTGCAAGGTGGCCCGTGCAATGGTTTCTTATAGAGATCATCACCAGTGATAGGATGATCGCCTATTGTGGGCACATATGACATTTTTGTTTTTTGTACTTATCATTTTTGCCGATCATAAGGTGTTTTTCAACCTATGATCGAGGACGATGTATTTTTTGACACACTCCTATATATATATCATTATTACCGGCTTATATTGTAAATCATGTTATGGAATGGTTTTAAATTTACATGTATGATTATTGCAAATGTCTATTTAACATTCGAGAAGCAATTGCATCTGCTAATGTATTTAAAGATCTTGGAATATGCTGATATTCAATATAATCAAATTCACGTTCCAAGAGACGCACTCTCAAAAATAATCTTAATAACACTGGATTTCTAATGGCATACACTTATTAAGCTGTAATACAACAAGTTCAGAATCTAACCTCACTATCAAACTCTGAATCCCAAATGAAATAGATTCAGATAATAACTCAATCATTGCACTATACTCAGCAATGTTGTTTGTTGTTTGACTGAGGCTTACCCCATGCATAGATACTAACTCGTCAGAGGGCAAATAGATAACCCAAGCTGCGGAAGAGATGTTCCGTGTATTATGACAAGCACCATCAGCAAAACCAATGTATGTTTGGAGAGGCATCGACATCTGCAATATCAAGAGTAAAACCAAGATAAGCAAGAATAATGATGAAAAAACACTCTCTAAGCTAAGCACACTGTTTAAACTAAAACACACCAGCTAGAAAGAAAAACTATCCTAACTAAAAATCTCCATACCCATTCTTTAAGCATAATACCTCTTTAGGTAAAGACCATTTCTGGGTTTACCCAAAGAGTCCTCGTCAAAGTCTACCAATTCATAAGCCCCTTTGGCTAGCTTTCGCTTGACAACATAGGGACCATGCCACATAGGAACGAATTTTCCAGCGCCTAATTTATCATTAGCTTGATCATAAACTAAGACTAGATCTCCTTCCGAAAAATTTCGAGGGGTCACATTTCGATCATACTAAGCTTCCATGTGTTTTGCGTGAGTCTCGATCGCCAATGCAACATCACGTCGATTCTCATCTAATTGAGCCAAGTATAACAAACGCTTTTCCTCTTCAGAAGTGGCTAGAAGTAACTCGATGGCCATTTGCAGTGACGGGATTTCGCATTCAATGGGTAACACAGCTTCCAAACCATAGACTAGTTGGAAAGGAGTGAACCCTGTTGATGTTTTTACTGAAGTTCGGTACGCCCAAAGCACTGAAAATAGCATGTTGTGCCAATTCGACCGATGAATCCCAATGATTCGTCGGATCATGATAACTAAAAATTTGTTGATGGATTCAACCAGACCATTCACTTGTGGATAATAAGGGGTTGAACTATCGTGACGTAAACCAAGCTAGCATGTAAGTTCGGTCATCATAACGTTTCGAAAATGATGCCCATGATCAGTGATTATTGCTTGTGGGACACCAAACCTAGCAATTATATGATTGAACATGAAAATTGTAGCTATCTTGCCGTCTGCCTCAAATGTAGGCATCACCTCGGCCCACTTGGTAAAATAGTCTACCACAAGGATGATATACGCATGCCCCCCGATCGAGTGAGGGTTACATGTAATAAAACCGATACCCCATTTGGCAAAAGGACCAACGGCAATTATAGGGTGGAGAGGAGCAGGCAGAGTGCGCATCTTTCGATCAAAAATTTTGCAGTTGTGGCATTTTCGGACCGCCGTAATACAATCTTTAAATAAAGACGGCCAAAAGTAGCCAGCGCGCAATATCTTTTGGGTTGTGGCAAACCCAGACATATGACCGCCACACGCTCCAGAGTGGCAGTCATTTAGAACCCTTTCAGCTTCCTCGTGAGTTAAGCAACGTCGAAAAATAGAGTCCACCCCACGGCGATAAAGAGTATCTCCAATAATCCTGAATTTTTGGGACTGGAATTGAATTTTTCAATGTTCTGACCTTGAAATTTCTGGTCGAAAGGATTGGGTCTGGAGGTAAACGATGATATCCCCATACCACGGATCTAAAGTGCTGATTAGAAACAAGGATTCGTCCGCAATGGGCTCCTCCGCCACAGTTTCCGTGTCAGGACGCGGGAAGTCACACATTAACTCCGCAAAAACTAAAGATTTCTTAGACTTGGATTTCTGAAATTCCAAGTCGAACTCTTGCAGGATAAGGATCCATTTAGAGTACTTGCCCCCTAGCAATTTCTTGGTCAAAATGTAGATCATAGGGTTGCAATCCGAAATTACTGTAGTTTTACGTAGTAAAATGTAGTGACGAAAATGTTGGACAGCTTGAACGGCTGCCAATGCCAATTTCTCCACATGTGAGTATTTTAGCTCAGTTGGATTTAAAGTTCGACTAAGGTAATATATCACATGTTCAGTTCCGAATTCATCTTCCTGAACTAAGACCATTCCAATGGTGGAATGAGAGGCGGCGAGATACAAGAAGTAATCCTGGTTGTAGTTGGGAGGATGCAACAACGGTGCATGGGTCAACGCATGTTTGAGTGCATCAAAAGATTTCTGAGCTATCTCATCCCAATAGAATGGAGTATTCTGTTTCAACAACCGGGTAAAACCCTTTGTAACCTCGGCGTAGTTAGGAATGAATCGTCGTAAAAAGTTTGCTTTCCCTTGCAAACTTTGGAGTTGGCGAAGACTCGAAGGAGGATGCAATTTGATGATAGCTTCAACCTTCGAAGGATCGACGCGAATGCCGGCTTTCGAAACTACAAACCCCAGCAATCGACCCGTTTCTATACAGAAGACACATTTGTGTGAGTTCAACCGAATCCGATAATGCCTACACCTCATAAAGATTGCTCGTAAATGGACGAGGTGATCAGCTCAATGTAATGAATGAGCAGGCAAGTCATCGAGATACGGTTGCACAATGTGCTTGATGTCATGAAACTCATAAGACATCGCCCTTTAAAAAGTTTCTCCAGCATTCTTAAGCCCAAAAGGTAACTTGCAATAAGAAAATGTCCCCCATGGACAAATGAAAGCCGTTTTTGGTTGATCGGCAGGTAGAATATTGATTTGATTGTATCCGGAAAAATCGTCCATGAAGGAGAATATTTCGCTCCTGGCACAATCATCAATGATTTGATCGATATAGGGAGTTGGGTAATTGTCCTTTGGACAGGCTCGATTAATGTCCCTATAGTCGATGCATATTCTTATTGTTCCCTGTTTTTTGTTAACCGGAACAATATTCGATACCCAATCTGTTAACGGGATCGGATAAATGAAACCTGCTTTCAATAATTTTTCAACTTCTGCTTTAATTGCAGCAGCTTTTCGTGGGTGAATCTGACGCAAACATTGCCGGACGGGTTTAGCATCCGGGTAAGTCTTGATCTCATGAACAACAATCGCGGGATCAATTCCTGGCATTTCCTCATAGGACCAGGCAAACACGTCACAGAATTCTTGAAATAGGGCCTTATATAGCTGAATTTCGTCATCTGTACACGAGGCACCTATATGAATGTTCTCAACAATTCCGGGCTTAACCGAAATGTCAACATGAATAGTTTGAGAGATGTTTCCCAAATTTAACTCTGAATCGGGATGTTTCATTGGATTCTGAGGTTCCTTGACATATTCAGTCATAAAAATTGATGAGAAATAATTTTCAAAACGATCATCCTCGGGTAAAAACGAAGATCTATGATGGAGATCTTCCCATGGTAAATCATCTACACATAGGATTTCACGAATTTGCTCATCAGAGTGAACAAGTTTAGAAAACGTGATTAAATCCGAGCTTGATGTGAAAAGTGATTCCTCACGGACCACATTCATAAAGTCATTTTCGGTTGAAGATGGGTCGGCAAACGACTGCACGGCTTCATAGGCAATTTCATATGGACTCAAAGGCATGGCATTACCAAATGAGTCTATCTCAGATTCAGAAGGAACGATCCAAGGATCATCATAAACAACGGTGTCTGATGTGATCATATGAATAGTTGCAAATGAAGACGATGCGTTGATCAGAGGAAAAGAAAAAATTCCCAGTAAACCAGCATCTTTAACTAGTCCTACTCCAACATCCTTATATGGGATAGTAGTTTTACCGACATGTTGAATACTCTCATAAGAGGCTAGGTCGGATGAAAAGTAAGCCAACTGGTCTATTGTTACGATCTTTCCATTATGTGGAAACTTTATTACTCGAAAGACCGATGAAACGACCGCTGTCATAGCGTAAGACCAACTTCAACCCAAGAGAAGGTTGTAATCTAGAGGGGCATCAACCACCTCCACATCTAGACTAACAGTTTTTCCTTCAACCCCTATAGGCAAATCCTGTAGAATGCCAAAAGGATGAAACCCACGGCCATCAAAGGCCTTTAGAATCGTCGGGGATTGATTTAGCGAAGGAGAACCAAGCGATCTCCAACACTATATCGACATAATACACGTTGAGGCTCCCTCATCAATTACAGTCCGATGAATAGGCCTGTTTTTTACTATCACTGGAATCCAGAAAGCCATTTGATGAGGTAAACGCGGTGTACTATTTTCTAGATCAAAAATTATTAGGTTCAAGTCCTGAGCGTCAACAGCTCTGATAGCCGACAAAAGTAATTTACGTTGTGCTGGACATGATTGCAGCACTTCCAAAGCCGACATTGCTGAGGGTGAAACAGCTAAATCCTCAACAATGTTATAATTCTGAGCCACTCTCGCATGTGGATTGAAAGCTGACTTTCGAAGTATACCCTTGGCAGGTGGTTTGATTACCAAGTCTGGATTAGGTTTCTCGATCTGTAGTGGATCGGAACCCGGAGTTGAGGTTGATGGATTAGAATGAGAAGATTCTTCTTCTTTACCATCAACAGGACTTTTACTACCATAATCTTGCGATCGAGTCGCAATCCTAACAAGGGATATCATCAGTATGGGTTCTTCATTGGCACTCGAGGACGAACCTATCATCTTGCTGTCTTGAGCTGGAAAAGGATCCTTCAAAACAACAGGAGTTTGGGAACCTTTGACAATCTTCGCAACCTCTGCACGATGAGGGCAGTCTCTTGTAAAATGTTCATAGTCACAAATGAGACAAGGATAACGAGGTTTGCGCTTTTCATCATTGGATTCTGCCTTTTCAGGTTTCTCCTTTGAACTTTTGTCTGTTTTATTCTTCTTCTTTCCTTTCTTCTTCCCACCGGATTTTGATTTGGCTGTAGATGACTCTACAACATGAATATCGGCGGAAATCTCTACAGAAGAATCTCCTGTTGGGGAATCAGGCAAGGTTATGATAGGAGAATAATTCTTGAAAGATTTCTTCTTACTTTTAGTGTTAACCGTACCAATCATACCATCAACAGCATGAGATCCCGAAGGAGCTGTAGCAATTTGATTTTGCTTGGAAAGATCGGGGATTTTCTTGTGTAACGTACCTCACTGAATATAGACCAAGTCAAGGTACTGTGCTTGAGAAATTACTTGCTCCTCAGTAACAACTCCGGCTTTAGCAACATCTTCAGTGATCTTTAGCAACAAATATTCTACAAACCACTAGGCCAAAATCTGATCCGGAATAAACACCTTCACTAAACACCGTCGACATCTCCACTCATGAATATGATCTGAAATGTAAGTGGATGTCGATTGTTTTAACGAAGTTAACAATTCCATGCCATTGTCATATCGGGCTGGCAACTAAAAATGAGTTAAAAACGAGGTAGCTAACTGACTAAAATTATAAAAAGTGCCTCACGGTAACTCAATGTACCACTTGGCCGCGAGACCAATTAGAGTGCACTGGAAAAGTCTAAGACATATTGAATCATCTGAAATGGAGTTATACGCACACAAGAGGTGGTAAGTCATCACATGGTTTGACGGGTCCTCTCCTGATTTACCTTCGAACTTAGGAATGTCACTGGGCAACTTATTCGACACTGGCGGCCAAAACGGAAGATAATTAATGGGATCGTTCATTAGGCGCGACAAGTCAGGCAAGTCCAAAGTTGCGATAAACAGTAACTGCCGATTAGGATCCCTAAAAATCTCGGTCATGAGACCAGCCCCAGGAGGAGGATATCCAGGATAACTAGGAATAGGAATTGCGTTTGGGATATTGTATCCTCCCGGAAAACCAGGATTAACCGAACCGTACTGGGGTTGTTGAGGTTGTTGATAAGTGTACCCAGGATACAGTTGATACTAATAGACTGGCTACTGCACAGCAGGACCGAATTGGTACTATCCCTGGTACAGTTGATAAGTAAATTGTGGTTGACTTGTGATAATCGTACTTGAACCAGGTTATCCTACAGGCATCTGAATCGAAGTTTTAATCGTAGATCCAAACGGTGGTAAAGATGTCTGAGGAGTAGATACAGGAACAGTAGAAACCGGAGCTGTCGATACTCCAGAAGTAGGTGGGGTAGATTGAACAGATGTTGCGGCAGTTGTAGCAGTCGTTTGAGGCGGAGTACGAGGTGTACTAGGCCTAGGCTGAGAAACTACCGAAGGTACAGAAGTTTGAATATTAGACTAGACTGGTTGTTGGGGTGTACCAGAAACTAAGGGTTGTCTAGTTTGAGATGACAACTGTACATTTGGCTGCAACACCTATTGAGTTTGCGATGGATCCCACACTATATTCATTCCAGGGTACTGACCCATAACAGGTTGAGAATACTGAGGACCATAACTCGGTTGAGGGTAGGATTGATAATTTAAAGGTACATTTCCCGTTCCTTGAACATACGTTTGGCCGGAGGGTGGTTGGAAACCTTGGTTCGAGTACTAACCTTGGGGTTGATACCCTTGAGGCACGTACTGATACTGGGGTTGACCTTGAGGTATAAATTGATACTGGGGTTGACCTTGGGGTACATATTGAGTCTGGGGTTGACCTTGAGGAACGTATTGTCCTGTAGGTATGTAATGTCCTTGAGGTTGCCCCCCAGATGCAAATTGTGTACCTTGAGGTTGCCCCCAGGCAAGAATTGAGGCTGCCCCCCAGGCGGTAATTGGCCACCTTGAGGTTGAGGATTGGGAATATAACCTGACATCATAAGAATGTCTTCTATGCTCAACGACTTAGTACCATTGCTTCCATTTAATAACCCTTGCTCAATGGGTTGAGGAGATGCTCCCGAAAAAGTACCAGAAAGTGACTGATACCCGGAGGGAACAGAAGGACCGCCGTACAAAAAGGATTCAGGTGATTGAGTAAATTAGTCAAAGAAAGATACCAAGAACTGCTCCTAGGTGGACTGTAAAAAATTGATTCACGCTCCCTTAGCTCAATAACAGGTTGATTTTCAGGGATAGGGATGCCTACTTCTTCTTCCAGAGTAGCAAGTTCTTCAATAGCAATAAGTCTAGAAGGGAGATCTTGGGTGATTACTCTTTCTACCCTAGGTGAACCAGGACCACTAGAAGCTGGAGAAACAAACCCCGATGTCGGAGTAGCAGCAAATTCACTTTCAGGCTTGGATATTTCAGGTTCCTCACATATATCACTAGTAGATGAAAAGCTACCAGTAACTTCGGAAACAAACACTGACTGTGGATTATAATCTGCCACTAACGGTTGAAAATCAGGATGTACTATCAAAGAAGATTCTCCTTCTTCAGGTGACCCAACTCTACTGTCTCTAGGAGTTACGAGGACTTTCAAGCCTTAAAGTTGGCTCGGTACTTCCTCAGGAGGTTGGCCCCGAAGTCTACGGGACTTCCTCAGTAACTCAGCCATGTTTACAAACTCAGGAGATTGGCCCCGAAGTCTATGGGACTGCCTTGGTAATTCAGCCACAGTTAAAAACTTTTAACTACTTCACACGCAAACAAAGTAAAATCTCAATGAAAAGCACCTAAAGTCTCTAAAGAACCAAACAAATTTGAATCACACGCCTAAAGAATCTAGGAGATCAAACACACACAAACAGTAACTTTCCATACTGAAAACACTAGTTGGTGATGAAATCCAATGTCGTAGAGTTCAATACAGAAATGGTGGTTGGAACAGTTACCCCGGCAACCTGCTTAATGAATAGACTGGCACAAGTTCCTCCACTTAACCGTCTCGAGTGAAGAGAACCCCCCAGAAAATCCAAGTGAGTCTAGCCGACGTCTGCTCCAGGTACAGTGGGATCTTCCCACCACTGTCACCTCAGGAAGCGTCCTAAAGAATATGGCCACTAAGGTTACCAACTGAAACAAATATACCTAGGGGAACAGTCTACGATCTGATACGCACACAAGGGCAAAGTAGCAAGCTCAATCCCCTTGAAGGCTCCTTTACATAATCCAAGGTTTACCAACAAGTGACCCCAGGATCCTTGACAATGGTTAATCCAAGGTTTACCGTTTTTAATACGTGAATATCTGGCGCTGTTCCCAATGAGGAAGGATTGATTCCCACATTGGTTCGGACACGATCTCGTGCTTCTCCTTTAAGAGGAGATTTCCCAGTGCATAAATGCAACAACTGGATTTCTTCCCTACCACAAGATACAGCTACTTGTTTTTTTTTACTGTCTTGGAGAGTTAATTACTCTCCTACTCCAAGACACTAGCCTAAGCTAAGTTGGTGTCAGAGCCCTAGAAATAAAAATGTTACTAGATGAATTTTATTTTAAGCGTTAATTTTATTGGTTTTTGCTTAAGTCAAAAGGTGTGGAGATGAAACTCGTGGTATGAAGACTTGACTCAAAATCACTAAAAATGCACCTAAGATGATTTAAACAATCTTTTTCTCTTCGATGAACTTCTAACTAAGAAAGAGTTTGAGAATGCAAATACTTTATAAACACAAATCTTTTTCAATCAAACAAATTAAAAGAAGAGCTTTTGGCTTTTCCAATGCACTCAAAACGAGACAACTAGTTATTTCACAAAAATTTCCCTTTTTCGTTTCAAAGCACTCAATCACTACAAAACAAACATTTTTTTTTCAAAAGAGATTTTTTATATTTTCTTATAAAACACTCAAAACTAATGAAAATGACTAAATTTGAGATCTATAAATTATAAAAACCTATTTGAAGTCAAAGCCTACTAAATGTCTTTTTAAGGATGTTTTACTTAGCTAGATGTAAGCTAAGGACCAATTTATGCAGAATCACAAATAAGTCAAGAACAACCAATTTTGTTTTCTTTTTGAAATGAAAATCCAAACTTTCAAACACAAGCTTTTAGAAGTTTTGTAAAGAGAAAACTCAAAGCGGATTCCTCAACAAGGGGAGATTTCATAAATGGCCAGACTCATAAGAAGGCTGGTAGACACTAAGGTGATCTGACGTCCCTACAGCTTCTAAGCTCAGAGCCACTACACAACCAAAATGAAAAACAAACCCAACAAGCAAAACTCCTAGGAATTTCACCCAAAACCCTAACACTAATGAAATCAATCTAAGGAAAGCTTCTGACAAGCTATATGCAGGTCTGGGCAGTATATAACAATTTCTAAACAAAAACTAAGGTGACTAACAGAGGAAATCTTAGGTTTCTCAAAATTTTGACAGGGTCCGCAGGCCCACAGTTGACACAGGTGCGGTCCCGCTCTGTGCTAAAAGCAAAGGTGTGGATAGGTATGCACTGTGTCAAACGACTAGGGTGCGGTCCTCTCCCAAAGCTATGAAAAACAAAAACTAACCCTGGATCTACAAACTCTACCCAATTTTACACACAACAAGCCAAAAACAGAAACAAAAACATAGTTTCTCAGGTCAAAGTAAAAACAAGGAAAACAATCAAGTGCCCATTGGAGTCGCCATTTTGTCACACAGAATAAGTCGATCTTGCGGACAAGATAGACCTTCCTAGAATCTAAAGAAGACCTAATGACAAGCAAACCAACCAGACACTATCTTTCTCTAAATATGCTTTTATAAACAATGGCAAACAAGTGTTTTTAGGGCCTACCTTAGGTCCAATGCAAGTTTGTGGATGCCCTCGCTCCTTTGATCCAAGTGAGCTCCTTTGTCGCGAATCTGCAAACACAAACAAGGCAAACAAATTAAATAGCACTTGAAAAGCCAATATCATAAAACATATTTAACATGAAAGTCAAGGAGTCCATGAAACAAATAACATGAGATACATGTTGAGAAAAATGAGTTTGATTGTATTATTTCAAAAGAAGAAGAACTTTACAACCTTTGTCGTGACGTTGTACAAGCTCCTCCCAGGGTCCAGCAAGAAGTCTCCTCTACTTTGACAAGTTTCACTCACTCCCCAATGAATCCAAAAAGGTATGTGATCTCTCCTCTTAAGCTCAACTAGGAAGTCTTGATTTCACCAGCATTTACCCTAAAAATGTTCAGCTTCTAACATCTCCAGCAACCAACTCAATGCATGTATTTATAGTGCAATGGAGGGAGGTTACTAAGTCCTCCTTCAAAGGGATAAAGCCCTCCTTCAAAGGGATAGCTCCTCTCATCAAGGGATTAGCTCCTTCTCTTTTGGGATGCATGAACCACCTCAGAGCGAACAATCCACGTCAAAATTCCTTCTAGAAACCTCTAGAATTAACCCAATGTGAGTTTTTTAAAATAAAATTGCGCCTTTTGACTTTCATAGGGGTCCGCACCCACACCGTTAGGGACAGAGCAGGCAGGTCCGCAGTTTTTGTAAACAGAAGGTGCGGGACTGCAGGTGTCAGTGAGAGAAAGTGCGGAACCAGAGTTTCATTGATTTTCAATGTCTTTCTCCCATTTCCAAAGCTTGACTTGAAGAACTGAGGTCTGAGACTTGCTTAGGAGGACAGTGCAAGTGATGATAGACCCATACTGACTGCAAATAATCATGGTGACGATATTTTTGTGTAACAATGGTGCTTACCATAGTACCCAGAATCTATCATCCATGGCATGGACCATTTATGACCCCCATATCAGGTTGATTGATCTTCAAGGTATATGTCTAGGCTGAACAACTAATAACATCGTTGAGTATATCACAGTTATCGAATTGTTGTCAGAATCTATCGCTCTTGGCATTCGAGTATTGGTTGTCAACCTTGATTCACAACTTGTTGTCCTTCAACTCAACGGCAATATTTTGTCAGAAACCTCAGATATTGAGAATGTATCTGCATATTCTTCTGTTGGAGAGAAATTTTGATTACATTACATATCATCATATTCCTAGACACATGAATACATTGACAAATGCATTAGCTAATTATGTGTTGGATAGACATTTGAGAAACATGTAAAAACTCAAAAAACAAAAACATTTGTACAATAGTAAGCAAGGAAGTACAACATATATATGTGTGTGTGTGTGTGTGTGTGTGTGTATGCATGTCGGTAATGTTTGTCACACATCAAAACCTCAAAAAATAATATGTGTTTTCAAAATACACTGGTGACTCGCAGGCCTTATACATCCATGGCTTGCAGGCCTAAGAATTGTGAAATGCTAGACCTATGCACTAAACAGCACGATGCTCATTATAGCATGTAACTGCTCGGACTACGCGATTCAGCAGTCTGTGAATCCGATCTGACACCCCCAGCATATGCCTCTGGTACTGGCATAGCACATCACCCATCTGGGCATACTCTAGGATCCCATGGGTCAAACCCTTGAGGTTCCGTGCAATCTCCTCCTCATTTTCGCTTCCCTCCTGATAAGGAGCGACCTAGAACTACCAAGCAACATGCCTGGAAATCGTGGACATCTCGGCAGGGTGTTTTGGTCCAACATCTGCATTCATAAAACCAAAATGTCATGAACACATATAACTAAAGAACAATAAAAAACATCAAAAAATTAAATTGTTTGTTTTTTTACCTCCATCATCATAATCCTCCCCCTCTGAGAGTGGCATATTTGGATCTTCGCGGAAGTTGGTACCACTATTAGCCCATTCCTCCACTACGATCAAATGTCGTCATAGCCATAAGAAAAAGGCAGGCTTATAGGACATATGTTGGCCCCTGGTAATCCTGGGCATCAACTCACTACAACAGACCATCCATGGGTCTCATGGCATCGACGGTTCCACCTCAACCAGCTGGTAGTGGAACAAGGGAACCTGCTCCAGAAAGAAGGTCACTAGCACAGACCTGTAGCAAAACTGCTTTAGGTTTCCCACCTTAGCTTTGATAGCTTTGGCTTCATGTTGACTTTCATAGCTTTTGCCCAGTTGAAGATAGTGAGTGTTGTGCAGTCGATAGCATACTGAAACTTTGACTTGTTGGTCTCATGCTACACTTGGGCCCCAACGACTCTATTGATTGTCAACAGTAACACTCTCAGCACAAGATCCCAAAAAATCATAATCTCAATCTTGCCACTTTTTGATTTGAGTGCTTCTAGGAAACGTTCGTCAAGTAGCATGGTCACATATGCCCCAATCGGCCTTGACCCATATAAATTGACCGACTCCCCTCTCCGGTATAGTCCTATGATGAAATAAATGTATGAAGTTTCCAACTCCATCTCTTGGTCACCAATGATGAAAATTTCCCAATTCACGTCCCAAAGACTGATCAGGTACTGTAGCAATTCAAGTTGAGCCCGTAGACCTGATGTAAGGAAGAATATGAGGAACCCACAGTTCCTAAAAGCATCCAAGCAATTTGGGTTAGCCGTTTCATGGGTGTCAATATCCTCATGCTCACATTCTTTCCAATCCACCATTTTTCACGATTTTTTCCTTGTATAAACCATATAATCAAGTCAATAATCATCTTTGGCCAGAGAACTTTGGATTCAAATTGTAAAATTGAACGAAAACATGAAATTTTTTGTTCTCAGTGCCAACACGACTATTTTAAAAATAGTTGCACTGATAGTGCGATTCCATGCCTGGAAATCGTGCCGACCGAGGGCTGTTTTTTTCCAAAACCTCCCCATGAAATCCAAAAAATGGATAAAAATAGGTGAAATAAGTATGAAAATGGAGCTTATGGTCTTGCCTCTTACCTGCAACCAATGGCTCGATGGATGACCTCCCGGATCTCCCATAATCTGCTCTAGAAAAATTAGGGCACAAGTGGGTAAAAAGCTCTTCACATAAAGGTAGAATGGTAAATGGTAAAAAATAATTACTTTTGCCTCCTTTTATTCATTTTTTCATGAAATATTAGGTTTTTTAGTATTTTTTACCTATTTTTCTTGAGAACTGGATAATGCATTTACCTTTTTGTGTAGCAACGGGTGACGGATTGTCGATGATGGTACTGAAGTCACATTTCAACTCTTTTCTTGACTCGTAAAACTCAAATGAAAAGATCGCCAAGTATTTTTTCCTTTTTGACTCATAAAAAAGAATAAAATGGGGTGTCTCCTTTCAAGCTCTTTTCTGACTCTTTAAACCCAAAAAGGTTGTTGAGATCTTGTCATTTTTAACTCGTTAAAGGCTATGAAACATCAGTCAGCCAGTCTACATTTACCCCTTTTTTAGGCTGGGATGAACTATTTGTGAAAAAGGTACTCCTTGATTGAAATGGTCAAGCGGTTTTCTCAAATATCATTTTCTACCTTTTCGGGCTCAAGAGACACAAATGTATGAAAAGGAACCATGTGGAGTTTTCTTTTCCATGTCTTTTTCAGTCTCTCTAAACATGAAAAAGACATCTTTGTCGAACTCATTAAAATATAAAATGACATTGGATTTATTGCCACAACGATCGCGAACTTCACCTTCCTAGGGCTCATTAAACTTACTAGGTCAAATTCATCCAAAGGATGAACTTATAGTGCAAGAACATGCTATCCCCTTCAAGCTTGTGATAAAAAATAATTGGGGTACCTGCCAGAAATGGTGGGGGAAAATTTGGAAATTCTATCAGTCATGTTAGCAGCTCACTCTTGAACATGACACTTGTTAGGTTGGGATATCTTCCTTTTCATCATTTGACCTTCCTGGGTTGGGCCATTCATTTTTTCCTTCCATTTGATCTCTACCACGTCATCATGACCACTCATCCTATTCATCCAAAATATGCCAAACTGCGGAATCGTGTCGCTGATATGTTCAAGAGTTAATCCCTCTACAGTTACACTTACTCCTGATTCTTTGTTGCAACCTTCGAAATAGAAGGCTTGGGAAGGCAATAAAGGAGGAAAGATACCACTTGGAAAGCTATCATTTGGAAATCCAAAACAAGGTATGACATCTTTAAATTTTGATGTTAGATTTATATGTCATTACTATGGGAACTTTGGACATTATTATAAATATTACATGAAAAGGAAGTATCATGATTCCAAACATTGAAACAAAAGGCACATTGGTCATTTTGTTGATAGAGGAGAAACAATGAAGGATGAATTAAAAAATAGTAGATTGTTTATTTCATAGATTGCACTATTTTATGAAATATATGACTCAAATACACGGTTTATTGATTGTAGAGCCTCCATCCATATGTCCTATAATAAGCATTGATTTGAGAACTTTCACGAAACTAATAATGTTGCATATATATATCTTAGGGATGATTGTTCACACTAAATTAAAGCGTATGGTGATAGATATGTGACACTAACAAATGGTTTTGTTAAAAATTTCAGAATTTGATGTATGTGCCTAGTATTAATAAGAATCTAATTTAATTTTCTACCATAAGAGACTAGGTTTTGAAGGTAGAATTTGTAAATTCATATTATATAGTGAGAGATACGAAAGATCACCTCAAGGTCATTACAACAAGAATTAAAATTGGAGGTTTATATAAGCTTTATGTGACAAGAAAAAGTCAACAAGCATTGGCATCCACAACTATGACAAGAAAAGTTCTTTGGCCGTAAAGGTATGGCAACATTAATTATCATGATTTATTAATACTTCAAAAATAAGGAATTGTAAAAGGGCTTCCAATACTTAAGAATAAATATTCTGCATGTGAAGGGTGTGCATTAGGGAAGATGCATAGGGAAGAGTGTTACACAGTAATTTGTCACCGACTCTGCATTCCCTAATCCTAGATACTGTCGGTCCATGTTAATGACATCTATGCTATGTCATGTTGCCAATTATGTGTCATTACCTTCCTTACAATCTCAGGAAGAATGTATCAATTCATCATCCCTGAATAAGACGACAAAAGTTTCTAGGTCGTCGCGAGTCAGAAGTTATCTCTCTCACAAATATGGTCAAGTTAACACTAGCCCTAGCGAAGTCTTTGCTCTGTCCCTATGTTGCACCCGTGGCGATCCATATTTGGCAAGTTTTTAAACAACTAGTCAAAACTTCGAGATGGAATTGCTTCATGGGCGTTCCTAGGGCTAGTTTTCGTGTCAATTGAGCTCGCCTCTCTCCTTTGGGATAGTTGTTCCACCTTTTTTGAAACCTCCCTAAGAGATAAGCTCTTCCTTCCTTCTCTTATGGAACATCTTCCTCCTATAAATATCTCCTCCATGAATGAGATTAGCTAGCTTGGATGTAACTGGATGATAGCTAGATGTAATTTGATAGTTTCAAGCTTCTAAGAGAGGAGTAGAGGTAGAGAGTGTTATTAGAGTGTGGAAGTAGCCCCATTTGTATTTTGATTTGAGAGATGTCTGAGTAGAATTGGCTTGAGAGTTTTCTAGCATCAACCTTTTTGGACAAAAGAGAGATTCATATGTTCCCTTGGGAGATGGTTCATAAGTAAATGCTTACGGAGACATGCCGACAGGACCCTTCAAGGAGGCTTACGACATCAAGGCTCGGTTTTAAGTTTTACTTTGATTTATATTAATACAAATCAATAGCTTGTTTCCTATATCATGTGTTAAATTGTATGTCCATAGCTTGAGGTTACTTGACTCTTCAAGTAGATTGTTTGGTCGTTTTCTATTGTGTTTGTGGTGTTTCTCTACATGTTGTTTTCAGGTATGAGCAACTAGAAGAACAAGAGATGGAGCAACACGATGAGGACTTCATTGAACGTCAGATTGAAGGTAGGCCTTCATAACACCAACTTTCTAAGGAAATTTTCTTTGGTATTGTCTATGCAGTGACTAGACCCACTCTAGGGCTAGAGGGGTTGCCTCTATCCACAGAGGGAACTTACCTGTGTCACAATTTGGAGACTCTGCTAGGAAGCTTGTCTTTTGTCTTTTGTGTTGATTGGTTTTGTTATTTGTTGTCTTCCTTATTGTTTGGGTAGCATACTTCATTTTGGAATCTATTAGACTACTTTTGTAGCCTTCCCACCCTTTTGAGTGATAGATCTAGCCTTGCTCTAGTCCAGCTTTCATTTTTTTCTTTTGATTTTGGGTCGTCGCTGTTCATTTCCTAACAGTCGCGAAGTAGTCACATCTGCGTTGTCTTTTGGGTTGCACATTTTACTGTACAATGCAGATAAATTGTCTAATAGTCGCGATGAGGATTGAAATTGGCTCAGCATAGCTAGCGTATGTACTTTCACGACGACGTTGCAAAGTGCTTAGTTAGGGAGGTGTGATGATTTTTTGTCGGCGCATGTTGCTAGTGTTTTACTTGTGACGATTCCTATAAGTTTCAAATTTTGAGGTTTTTTTGGTTGTTCGGCCAGTGTGTTCTGTCCTCAGAGCTTGTTTTTCTCCTCTTTGTTGTGTCAAAAGTGTTGGTTGTTAATATTTTTTGATTCCTATTTTCAAGTCTTTTCAAATCCTACCTCTTGAATCGTGTGACCTAAATACTCTAGGGTTCTCCACTGCTTGGTTTGCTTGGGTCACTCATTCATTGAGATCTTTAGACTCTGCTTGGTATAATCTCTCTCATTGTTTGAGGCTTCTTCTTTTTCGCTTTTTTTCATCCTCTTGATTGGTGTGTGGCATTTGGTCACCGAACTTCCTTGTCTTGTTCATTTGGTCTCCTTCTTTCGCTTGGCATAAATCTCTTTTCTTCCCAGTCAATGAGGTAGTCTTCTAGTTTTGTAAAAAAGGGTTATTTCTTTAGTTTTGAGTCTTTGATTCATTTGTGCATGTAGTTTATTATCATTTATTTGAAAAAAATAAAAAAAGTACATTCATTTTGTATTAAGGTTTGAAAGATGATTTTTGCATTAGTAGATTATTGAGATTAAGACATTGAAAAGAAAAAAAAGTGTTTCTCGTTCTTTCTTGTTTGGATTTCTTGCAAGTTTGAGTAAATGGTAGAAGTGTCCTTTTTCTTTGATTGGTTTGCTTGTTTTCCATTGATCCAGGTGGATGTTAGTGGCCACCCACCTATCCCATTTGGACCCCCACAACTATCTCTTTTAGCTTTTTAGTTTCCTTAATTGTAGCACAGTTTATTATTTTTAACAGTTTTTTGGGTCCTGAACTTTCGGAGCTGTTTTGAGGCCCTAAACAATGTCTTTCGGGAAAACTGGGAGCAACATGGGTCCATGGGCCGATGTTGCTCTTCCCAAAGTTATATTTCTCAGGTAGATCTTTCTAACGAGACATTGTGCCCGTCAAACGGAGATCTTATTCCAAAGTTACAACCCTGGGAAGTTGATGTAGCAATTTACCCAAACGGGGCCCATAGTTTGGTGTTTCATATTCTAGGGTTAGGTTTTTGGATGTTTAGGGTTTTCCATTGTTTCTCAACAATAAATAGGCCTTAGATCCTCATTGTAACACATTTCAGAGGCATGTAGTTGGCACATCTCTTCTCAGAGATAAGCTACCATCACCCTAGTTGGTTTATTTCCAATTCTATTTGTAAGCATATTTTAGTATTTTACATCAATGAAATGAAGTATTATTTCTACTACATCTCTGTGTTTATGGTTATATCTGTAATTTGTTGCTTTCCGGTTTAAATCTAGATCAGTGGTATTAGAGAGGTCTACTTTTTCTCTGTTTTTCTTTGCATGTCCCCAACGAGGTCAGGATATAAGGAGTTAGGGCTTGAACTAGTCGAACCTTTGCAAGACCAGCCTCGAAAATCTTGATGGCCTCCGATGGTGGATGAAAAGAAAGATGAGGGGGTAGGATATCCTATCAAAATCTTGCTCAAAGAATCCCTCGAGTGACAAAGGAACGCGATGATGGACATCTTTGCACAGATCCTTCAGCGGCTACCCAGAGGCGACGCATCAGCTTCCAATAGCTAATATGGAAATGCCATGCCCTTTAAGGTACAAGTTAATTTTGAAATCCCCATCTTCAAGGGTCAAATAGACACAAATTCCACAAATAAATGGTTAAATCTGCTAGATGGGTATTTTTCTGTTCATGATTTTTCTAGCCGGGAATTTTTTTTTTTCGCTCTTCTCAAAGTAGCCCCCCACATCAAGGACTGGTGGGAAACCTACTGCGAGTAGAAGGATGAAAGTAAGGGCTCACTATTTTCAGCCACACCCACTTGGGATTCATTCCATGATGCCATCAAGGAGCAATACTACCCTGTCAAAAGTGATGAGGACAAATACATAAAGTGGACCATGCTGTGGCAGGGACAAGACCAAGATGTGCTGGAATTCACAAACATTTTTCATACCCTTCGCACACATTTGGGTATCAAGGATTTTGAGCTGCATCTGGTACTCAAATACCATGGTTGCCTACATATATACATCCAAGAAAAGATGGAGTTCCTGGACATCTCCTCGCTCGGCACGACGTACTGATACGCTGTCAAAATCAAGCAAAAGTTCAAACATAAGAAGTGAGACTTTGGATCTACAAATTCAAATACCAAAGGACAAAGGCAAGGTGGGGTGACCTAAGACAACCCGTCGAAGCCATAACAAAATAACAACACCATGAAGTTGAAGAAGGACACAGGAAAGTGGTGTGTGTTCCATAAGAGCCCCACTCACAACACAAGTGAGTGTCAGACCAAGTAGTTGCTAGTGGCCGAGTTGAAGGCTTCAGAATTAGATGCATGTTCTGACCCTAAGTTAGAAACTCACAAAGGGAATTGCAAAGGGAAGTAGATCATTGATGCAAATCCCAATGCCACTATTGCCACCACCAAGATCCAGAAGAATGAGCTCGAATATCCAGAGGAGAGGGGGCGTCTTTTCGACTCACAGATGTGAGTGAAGGGTTCGTTGTTGCAATTCATTATTGACAGTGGGAGCCAAAAGAATCTCATTTTAGCAGAGATCGTGAAGCGATTGGGCATACCGACTACACCACACCCATAGTTGTACAATATAGGGTAGCTTCACCAAGGATGAGATCTCCAGGTTCGCCAGCAAGGCCGCCTTCCTTACAGCATCAAACCCTTCATAGACGAGGTATTGTGTGATGTTACACCTCTGGATGTTTGTGATGTACTATTAGGCCAGCCATACTTGTGGAGGTGACATGTTTTATATGAGTCAAGGCCTTGTTCTGTCATTATTTCTTTTTTTAATTCATTATACAGGATGCTGGAGGTAGCCCCACCTACCGCAACCTCTTTTACCGCTATTAAGAAAGGTCGCAAGCTCATCTCCCAGACTAGGAAATTCATTTTTTGTCTAGTTCGCTCCCAAAGTAAGGGGAAGATCGTCACCAAATCCATGACCCCCACGAAGAGTTCCTTCACACAGTAGCAACAACAAAGGGATACAGTCATGAGAGAACACAAGAACAACTTCTCCTCACCCACAGGGGCACCACACAAGCTTTAGGTGGGCAAAAAAGTTTGGTTGCATCTGCAGAAAGAACGCCTCACAAGAGCCCATCAAAAGCTCCAACCACACTGATATGGTCCTTACACCATTACCAAGGCTGTGGGAAATAATGCTTTGCAGCACAACATTCTTCCATTCCTTCACTTGCACCGAGTGTTCAATATGGAATGACCTTGACCATGCTTCCCACCATTACTGGACACATCAGAGATTGCAGAATAGCTCACCAAGGACCAAGTTAAACATATGGAGGAACTCAATGCAATGGGGATCATTGCTTCATAAGGGGGGAGGAATGATCCAGGTGGATGTTGGTGGCCACCCACCTATCCCATTTGGACCCCAAAAACTGTCTCTTTCAGCATTTCAATTTCCTTAATTGTAGCACAGTTTACTATTTTTAGCAGTTTTTTGGGTCTTGAACTTCCGGAGCCATTTTGAGGCCCTAAATGACATTTTTGGGCAAACTAGGAGCAACATAGGTTGTTGGATCAATGTTTCTCTTCCCAAAGTTATAGTTCTCGGATATATCTTTCTAACGAGATACTGTGTGCATCAAACAGAGATTGTATGCCAAAATTACGACCCGGGAAGTTGATGTACCAATTTACCCAAACAAGGCCCACAGTTTGGCGTTTCATCTTCTAGGGTTAGGTTTTTGGATGTTTAGGGTTTTCCAATGTTTCTCAAAAATAAATAGGCCTTCAAGCCTCATTGTAACATAGTTTAGAGGCATGTAGTTGCCACATCACTTCTCAGAGATAAGCTACCATCGCCCTAGCTAGTTTATTTCCAATTCTGTTTGTAAGCATATTTCAGTGTTTTACATTAATGAAATGAAGTATTATTTCTGTTGCATCTCTGTGTTTATGGTTATGTCTGTAATTTTTTGCGTTCCTATTTAAATCTGGATCATCCATTCAGTTGTTATGCATTGAACCTCTCACTCTACCTTAGCTAGTTTTTCATCCAACAAGAATGGTATTTTTGCTCATTTAGTTGCATTCTAGGAGTGTTAAAGATACATTTGATAAGGCCTTACAATAGAGACTTAATTCAAGATTAACTGCTAAAATTTATTGAATGAACTTAAAAACAGATTGGAACCTAACACTCACACATTTAGAGATTTGGGCTAGAGACTAGTTCCGGTGTCGTTAAGCCTAGTCCCTATTGTTTTCACTAAGGTTGGGTGATTCCTCCTTTTGTGATAAAATAGATGCTATTACGGATTTGTGCTCCCTGTACTGTCGTGTATATATTGGGATACCCCACTAGGTTATCATCTTGTTATCCATAGGAAGTCGATTCTACTGCCTTATGAGTCGTAATGCATCGAACATAACATTCGAGAAGATTGACTATCGTATGGGAAGTCCTTGGTCATTTCTCTTTCATTTTATTACCAAGGTGTATATTCAGTTTTACTATTTGTTTGGTAAACCTCTTGCCTAGAATTCCAGAGCAATCACTTTTGTTCCTTTTCAACTCTTTAAAAGTAAAAGGATCATCTAAGCACTTGTCCTTTCAGGCTCATTAAACTTTGAAGGCAGCTAGAGACATCTTTTGTCCTTTTTCTCGACTCTTGAAACATGAAAAGGAAATGTTTCATTCCAGTGTCATAAAATTTGTTTGTCCATGATAACATTTTACCTATTAATCTTGGCCACATCGTGATCACATCTTGAAAAAAAATTTGCAACCCTATTGATTATATCTTTTCTCCCAGACTTTTGAGTTAGGCCATCCTGGCGGACTCACTGAATCTGTTGTCCCTGCTAGGTGACAGAGAGCCCCTTTCTCCTATCTCTTCTGAGGTATCATCTATTACTAGTACTCTTCTTATTGTCCCGAGTGTTCAGCCTCTTGATTCTCGAGCTCTCGGTGAGGAACCTTTTGATATAAATTTGAATCCTCCCAACATTTGGGAATTTTTAGATGAGGAACTCCCGTCTACTCCTCCTGGTTCTTCGATTCTGATGGCCACTTCCGACATGGATGAGTCAAGTCCCATTAGCAGTCAAGAAAGCCTTGTGTCGACCAGGGAATGTCAGTTTCCCCTGGAAGGTTTTCCTTTCCACACTACTCCAAATGTTTCATTACCACTTCGCTATCGCGCTCTGGCTGACATACTTGGTTCTACATCTCTGCATCAGAGCTCTATGTGGTCTCGTACTACAATTTTGTCTTCTGGACCTTTCATGTCTTCTCAGTCGGCCTTGAACTCCATGCCTCAGATGCAGGTTACATCTATTACGTCCATTCCATCAATGCCCACCGTGTGTGTGGAATCCATAGCCCCTTCTGTTAGTGTGGTTACCACATCTTCGATAGCTACTACTGTTACTAGGATATCGTCCGAACCCGCTAGCAGTGGTCCTTCACCTTTGGTTTTTAGAGTCGGTCAACCTACGGGTAATGTACCAATCTCTTCAAATGCCATTTCAGCAGGATTTTCATATGAGCAGTACCTGTTTTCTCTCCTAAATCTGACTCATAACCCTTTAGGTTGTCAACCGCTGTCTATTCCGCATAACCCTTCGCACTACTATGATCACCGTGGAGCTCATATTTATTACACTAGGTCTCTTCCTCCAGGGGTCCCAGTTGAGAATTACGTTCCGCTTTCAGTTGCTTGGAATCACACTACCTACCATGACCCGCAAGGACAACATTTTCAAGGGCAACCTTCGGGTTTGCAAGGGAAACCTTTTCAAGGACAACCTTCAAGCTTACAAGGACAACCCTTTCAGGGACAACCTTTGGCCTCCACAGTTTCCTCCTTTGTTCATTCAGGGAAACCTTCTGGTCAGCCAGGTCAGCCTTAATTCCAGCAATGCTAACCTATTACCCAGCAAAGTCAACCTTCTGGTCAGCTAAGTCAGCCTCAGTTTCAGCAAGGCCAACCTGTTTCCAAGCAAGGACAACCCTCTGGTCAGGTAGGATAGCCTCAGTTTCAGCAAGGTCAACCTATCGCCCAACAAGGTCAACCTTCTGGGCAGATAGGTCAACCTCAGTTCCAACAAGGCCAATTTTTGGTCAATTGGGTCAGCCCCAGTTCCAACAAGGACATCAGTCTGGTCAAGTCAATCCAACTCTTAGACAATCGAGCACTCAGACGCAAGCTAGTTCCTAAGCTCAACTCGGTCCCCAAACTCAAGTTGGATTCCAAGCCCAACCTATTTATCAAATGCAACCTGGGCCCCAGGCACAGTTTGGACCTCAGCCACAATACAGTCTCCAAGTACCTTAGCAACCCCAAGGGTAACCTCAAGGTGATCCATATCAGAACTATCAGCAACCTCATGTTAATCCTTATCAGAATTTTTAGCAGCCATATGTTGCCCCTATTGGTCAAGATGGTAACCAATGGTTTGCTGGCGGTCAAAATCCGGGTCAACAACCAAGTTATGGCATTAATCCACCCAACTATAACCCTTATGGACAAAATCCTTATGGAAAAAATCCATGGGGGCAATAAGGCTCTGTTTGGAACCCTAACACTGGCCCTTATCAAAGGTCCATGATGTCCTTTAACCCTCAATTACTTTTTCTTGCAGCTTTGGAACTGCCCGATGTGTCCAAGCTCATGAATGACCCTATACTTCATAATCCATATTGGCCACTAGTTCTGACCAAGATTCTCAGTGATTGTCCTAAATTTGACAGCAAATAGGGAGAGGATCCCCAAGTGCATGTTATGACTTATCACCTTTGGTGCTCATCTAGCTCATGGCTTGACGATTCTATCCACCTCCGTCTTTTTCAAAGGACTCTTACTGGTTCCTTTGTGAAATGGTATACTGAACTCACTCATGGAACTTTCCAAGACTTCAATTCTCTTGCGATGGCATTTCTTACCCATTTTTAGTTATCGATTTTCTATGAAATGGGAACACATCTCCTTACTTCTCTAAAATAGTACATGGCTACCCACATCTCCGATCATATTCATGAATGGAGAAGGTGGCACCATTTCATTTAATTAAGTTCTAGATTCCTGATCAACTTCTGACTGATTGGTTTACTACTTCTTTTGTCGGTCCAATAACCCAAGATATTGCTATGGGGGCATGTGTTATTAAAGAACAAGCTATTGCGTGTGCTCAATATCTTGATTTGGTTTATTCCCAATCTAGAAAACTTTATGATGTCTTACCTGATGCTCCGCGACCTGGAACCTCTAAACCCCCGTCGACGCCTTTCCTTGATGGTGTTATTGGTTCTGTTACTCAATCTTCCCGAAAGTCTTCCATGACTCTTGCAAAGCAAAAACCTACTACTCTTAGTGAAAATTCTTCTCAATCGGCATCTAATACTGGGAAAACCTCAGAAGTCAATGCCATTCATTCCATCGCAGCAGAGAAAAATTCAAAAGCTAAGAAGAAGGGGAAAGGTAAAAATAAGGCTAATGCACCAAATCAATATCCTCCTAAGACTCCTGTCGATGATGGTTCTAAACGCAAGCCTAAGTATCCTTGTCTTATCTGTGACGAGGATCACTACATTAAAGACTTTCCTAGATGGTTTGAGGTTAGTCATTTTATTAAGGGGACTTCAGGAACTCCTGCTATACTTAAAGAGCCTTTTCCCTCCTAGAAAACTCAAATGGTGGTCGATCAACCTCAATCCTCTTCTACTTTTGGCTCCCAAGTTTTTATGGTTGGGACTATCCCTATTCATGTGAGTACTCGATTGAAAGAATATGCCCTATCCGCCAGCAAGAAAGCTGAAGTACCTTCTAACGTTCCTTCTTCCAGTTCTATTCCTCTTCATATTGAACGACCCAACATTGAGTTTGTCATTAGACCTCCTACTAAGGGAGTTCTCCAAAAATCTTCCTATAATTCCAATGCTTGTGCCGCGAAACACTATAGCATTGTCAAAGACTTAGCCCAAGCTCCTTCGTCTATGTTTGTCTTGGAAGTTCTCCAGAGTTGTCCCCCCCAACAGAAGTCTCTGCTATCCCCCATTGGTGGCATTGATCTAGCTAATCCGGATTTAATTACATTCGATCTTGAAAACAATGTGCCGTGATTGCCTCATCAAATCACTTTTCTCATTCAAGTCATCATTAACTCAAAGAATATTCATCGTACTATTATTGATGAAGGCACCTCAACTTGCATCATGTTCATTTCTTGTTGGAAGGCCATTGGTTCCCCATCTTTGAGTCAATCTCCTAATACCTTGGAAGCCTTTGATGGAAGAGATTCTCGTCCATTTGGTATTCTGCTGCACTTGCCTATCACCTTGGAAGGGAAGACAGTCGACATCGAAGTCGAAGTTGTTGACGCTAATATGACTTACAACCTTTTGTTGGGTCGAAATTGGATGTACGTTATGTGTGCCATGGCTTCTTCATTATTTCGTGTACTCTGTTTTCATCATCAAGGAAAAATAGTCACGGTCGGTCAGTTGTCTTTCTTCGCTTCCTCTTCCTCGAATGGCAATGTTACGTTTGTGGAGCATACCAGTATTCCCTATGAGAGTGTGGGTGTTGGACTCTTTAAAGATCCTGCCCTTATGGGTGTTTTTTCACTCCCACCTCCTAATGTCACCTCTGTTAATATGATCTCTATCAATCCTGATCCCTGGGTGATTCCCCCCCTCAATCAGGTAAATTCATGGGATGAGGTTATGCCGCTGAGCCCTATAGAGCTCAACTATGTTGATATTGTTTCGGCTTCTATTTCATCTTCTGATTCTACTCCTTCGAGTAGATCTCTCAACGCATATGTGTGATCCCCTTGGCTTGGAGATATTGCTTCTCTGGATCCGTTACAAGAGACATTTCCTTTTGATGATGCGATTCTTGAGACTGTGTCTTTTGAAGATCCTCCTTGGCTCGATAATCATCATCGTTCCTCGTTTCTCCCAAGCTATGGGGCCATGACTGCCTGTCTAGATAAGTTTGCTTCCTATGTTCCTTCTCAGCCGCTTCAGACACCCATCTTGACTCATGAGGTTTTTTTCTAAGGGGAATATTACGCAAACCATGCCCATTGACATCTCTGTTAAACCAGGGATTGTTGAAAATATTCACATTAGAGTCACTTGTTCTCTTGAGGAGATCCAGCTCTACACCAACCTTTTTTGAGAGTTTCGTGACATGTTCGCCTGGTCGTATGAAGAAATGCCCAGCATTGATCCAAGTATTATGGTACACGAGATACCTATGTATCCTGGTGCAAAACCAGTTCATCAACGTTTACATCCAGTGCACCCAAGAAAGGTGGCTGCCATTAAAGGAGAGGTTGACAAACTTCTCGAGGCAGCGTTTATTTACCCTATCCCACTCACAGACTGGGTATTTAACATTGTCCCTGTGACCAAAAAGCAAGGCACTATTAGGGTTTGTGTTGATTATCGTGACATCAATCTTGCATGTCCGAAAGATAACTATCCTACTCCCTTTATTGACCAGCTTATTGACGATTGTGCTAGGAGTGAGATATTCTCTTTTATGGATGGATTTTTTGGTTACAACCAGATCAATATTTCACCTGTCGATCAACACAACACTGCCTTTATCTATCCATGGGGTACTTTTGCTTACAAAAAGCTCCATTTTGGCCTGAAAATTGCCGATGCAACTTTCCAACGAGCAATGTCCTATGCTTTTCATGATATCTAACACATTTTTCAGCCTTATCTGGATGATCTTCCAACTCATTCAGCTAAATGCACAAACCATCTGAACCACATCTGCCAAATTTTTCTTCACTGTAGAGTATTCATCTCAATCTGCATAAGTGTGTCTTCCGCATCGAATCCGGCAGACTTCTTGGGTTTATCGTTTCTAAAGAAGGTATTCGTCTCAATCCCCTCAAGGTCGAAGCTATTCTGAATCTCCTGCCTCCTGCTTCTTTGCATTAGTTGCAGAGTTTGTAGGGGAAGGCCAATTTCCTATGTCATTTTATCCCTAACTATGCCGAGATTGCTCAATGTTAGACGCGTCTCCTTAAGCATACCACTCCATTTATTTGGGATGACATTGCCCAAAGGTCACTCGAGAAACTCAAGACACTTCTTTTTTTGCTCCCCTGTTGCGTCCACCTGACTATCACCATGACTATTCGCTTTATATAGCTGTCACTAATAGTACCATTGGTATGGTTTTGGTCCAAGACGACAACAATGTTTCCGAGCACGTCATCTATTATCTTAGCTGCAACCTTCTTAACACCGAGACTCGCTATGCTTATGTCGAGAAGCTAGCCTTGGCAGTTGTTCAGGCTATCCAATGCTTTCGTCATTATATTTTGTTGCGTACTATGTGATGAGCCCCAGAAATGGGTAATTATATGGGCTCATTTTACCTCTTAATTCAAATTAATCCACCACTTTCATTAGTTTATTGCATGCCTTTGATCATATTTATGCTAATAGAGTGAATTGGGTTAGTCATTATGCCAAAAAATCTAATGTGTGCTTTATGCAAATTTTTGGTCAATTTTGAGACATAACCAAAGGTTTAATGAGCATTTGGTAGCCAAATTCATGGAAGAAAAAGGGAGAGGATTTGTAGGATGGTGTCCCCTTCACTTATGAGCCCTTACCTCAAATTCTCCATAAAAAAACTCGGAGCACAAAGCCAAGGGGCAGCCAAGCAAGTCAAGTAGGACCACTGTTATCTTCAGTTCCAGGACACCGAGTTCCTTGATTTTAGGAGGACTACTAGAGGTCCCCATTTGTATAAATAAGAAGGCTTAGGGCCTCAGTTTTGTTAGTCAGATTTTAGTTACATTTTAACCATTTGATAGTCTATTTTATCACTTTAGTGCAACCTTGTAATCAACGCATTTTCGAGCTCCTTTTGCAAACAGTTTTGTGATGTAACTATTATTTTTTTGATCGATGAAGATGAATCCAGCTTTGAACCAACACTGATATTTCCTAGGGGGTTGTAGCTCTTGGGGTTGGGCCCAACCCAAGTGCCCAACACCTCCTTTGTGTACTTTTATGTGTTTTTATTGCATTCATAGAATAATTTCTGTTATCTAGGTTAAATCTTTCTTTGTTACTTAGGTTGTTTTTTATGATTGAGATAGTTGTTCTTGCTTCAGGTTGATTTGAAAGTTTAATAACAGAAAATATCCACAAAGAGGCTACCAACTAGGCCTTGATCTCCTTTCTTCCTCCTTGGGACCACGAACTGAGACCAAGGCACTCTTGCTGCCACAAAAACACTGTTTTTGCCTTCCAATGCAATTGCTAGTGTTAGATTTCGAGTTGGAAAAGTTGATATCAATTGTGTTTTCATGCTTAGATTTGTTCTTGCTCAGTTTCCATAGCTTTCTTGCATAACTTCCTGTCCATAAAGTTCTGTTCAATGCTTTTCTAGTTTTTAGGTCAAAATTAGGTCAAAATATGTAAAACTCTGTTTTCTTAGTTTTTGCTTGGGTCAGTTTTGAAAAGAAGTGTGCAGAACACCTATAAGACACTCCAGCCTATCCTTCCTCCATCATACAACCTGATCCGGCCCCTCTCCCAAGATTTCCTTCACTCATTCGCCATACTTTCCCAAACTGCCCTAATTTCTACATTCTTGTGAAAAATTGCTCCCTTCACCTTTGAACAAATCCAACTATCTTCTTCACTCCTGAGCTTCATTTACCAGGTCCTAGACCCCTTAATAGCTCTATCCATCCTTCATTTCCACTTCCCCACCATTTTTCCACCTTCAACCCTCTAAAAACCACTTTCGGCCTCTTCATGTAGAACTTCTTATAAAACTTCCTGTAGATCCCCTATAGCCTCCTGTAGAAGTTCATGCGATTTTGAAGTCTGATCATAGTGGAAATATACAAAAAGTTGCTAGGGACTCCTTAGGTCCTCTCCACACCTTCCCAACCTCCTACAAATTCCCACTCCATTTCCTTTCACCTCTAAACCTCCGCACAATCACAAATAGTTAAAACACAAGCATAATAATTCTGCAAAAAATTTCTCAAAAGTACAAAAAGATGATCTTTCCATATTTTCCTTCAGAAGTAGCTTAAACACATTCATTTTACCTTTTCAATAGTAAATGGCATCCATTTCAGTAGTTTACATCTCTTTTCTTGCACAAGTAGGGTTAGTCTGTAAAACTAGGGTTTGCTAGGGTTTGTGTTTCCTTTCAGCTTTCATCTTCTTTCTGCAAGTAGACTAGCCTCTTTTGAGTTAGCTTCCTTCCATCATAGTTGAAAGCTTCTTTTGAGAACTCATAGAAGTTGGCTTGAGCTCCTAGCAAACTTGTGCTAGCTGATCAAGTGACAGCCTGTAGTAAGAGCTAGTACTTGTGCATATAGCACCGTCGCTTCCAAGTTTGTTACGAACTACCAGGTTGATAAAAGTAAAGTAGGGAGTCCCAGGAGTTGCAGCATCATTGTTGCAATACTGGAGCTCACCATCTTTTTGGCACAATTTCTAGGGAAGCATTAAAGTATTTTGTGATTACTACTTTTCTTTTATTTTCTACTGCAACCTTCTGCTAAGTAGTTCATTTCAGCAAGCGTAGATTAGAAATTTCCTGCTTTCATTTCAATTTCGCAATTTCATTCCCGCAAGCGTAGATTACCTATTTCCTGCTCTCATTTCAATTCCATAATTTCATTTCAGCAAGCATAGATTAGCTATTTCCTGCTTTCATTTCAATTCTGCAATTTCATTTCAGCAAAATAGATTAGTCATTTCCTGCTTTCATTTCAATTCTGCAATTTCATTTCAGCAAAATAGATTAGTCCTTTCCTGCTTTCATTTCAGTTTTGCAATTCCATTTGAGCAAGATTCATTTTAGTTAGTTGCAATTTGTTGTTCAATCAATTGCAGTTTTGCAGGTACAAGCAGAGAAAAAAAAATCAACCAAAAAGATTTCCTTTCATGCCTCATAGGAGTAGAGATAATTCAGAAAAATGTTTGCACAACACCCCCACTGCTTCACATATCCAACCTTGTCTCTTCTTTGATGGATGTGATTAAGAAGAACCCTTAGGTGGACAGTAAGACATATTTGAAGAACCTATAGGGGAGAAGAAGAAGAAAACATTCCTGTGGAGCAAATGGCTGAAAACAGAATGTTGGGAACAGTACCTTTTCTTCCAACTCATCCATTGAAGGTGAAATTGGAAATATGTGGGAAGATTTCAAGAGAGAAATGAGACAGACTATTGCCATGCAAATGGATAACTTGTGGATCCAAAGGAAGCAAGAGGAAGTTGAGAGGACTTTGGCCATCTTTTGTCCCAGGTGCACTAGAAAGCATCCTAGGAATGAATGTCCATTACACTCCATAGAAGTGTGTTTTTTCTGTGAAGAAGACCATCCTACAAATCAGTGCCCTTCCTTGCCTGGAATTAAAGCTGCATATCAAAGGGCCAAAGGCACCACTGAACCACTCTATTTCATGAACCAAAGGAGGCCACATGGACCTAAACCTTACCAGTAGGGAATGCAAGGGACATCCCAGACTTATTACAACCCCTGTGAAGCCACTTCCATGCCTTCTTCGGGTCCCCCTGCTCATCCTTCCTGGTCCACAGCCCCTCCTTAGTCGTATCCATCTCAATATCATGCTCAACCAGCTACTCATCCATTTCGCCCCTATGCTCAGCCACAGCGTCAGTGGAATGCATCTCATTAGGGGTGGAGGCCTCAGTACAACTCTCCTCTCGCTCCTTTGCCTCCACCACCTGCTCAACCACAACCATCGCCTCCTGCTCCACCAAGGCAACCCCAAATGCCTACTCAACCGAACCTGAACCCAAATAATAGGCAAGCTCAGCAAGTATATAGTGGGAAACCACCTGCCCAACCACAACCCCATCCACATCCATCTCAATTATACACCCCCACTCAACTACCTGTACCACCATTTCAAAACCTGCACATTGGAGTAGCTCAACCCAATTACAATGCTAAGGCACAACATGTCCAAATGACTCCTCTTTAGTGAAATGATATTCACCATAGCTCAGGAAGAGTATTGCAAAAAAGAGATTATATTGAAAGCATTGAAGGACCACATCCAGCAAAAGAAGATTCAAAAGAGGAGATCAAAGGACCATGGGCTACACTTGATGAAGATAAGACATCAAAATTAGAGATCGAGAGAGCTCCCTCATGGTTACCATCAAATCCTCCATGTATTCAAGAGAAAAGTCAGCAAAAAGAGGAAGATGTGAAGGTCATGATAGAAGAAGTCATGAAGAATGATATAGATCAGCAAAAGGACCAAGGACATCACAGCTATGTTGAGATATGGTTCCAGACAGTCACTAAGTTGCAGTAGTACTCTCTTCCTCAACTATGCTTGATCCCTTCAAATTCAAATCATTTGGTCTCTGAAATCCGGATACCTGTCAAAGCATGCATTCCAAGCCTCCACATCATTTTGTCTCTCATCTCGATGTGCACATGGCTCCATTGGAAGTATTCTTATAGTTGAAAATGATTCTTTTTTCAAGTAGGGTAGGGTAGAAAAAAAAACGAGGAAAAAAATGAAAAATAAGAGAAAAAAATAAAAATCTAAGTTGAAAACCTCCTTGGAGGCACCTCAGATTGGCTCATTGATTGAAAACCTCCATGAGGCGGTCAATCGGTTAGAAAGAAGAGAAAATAAAAAGGGAATAAGATACCTAGGTGAAAACCTCCCTTGGAGGTGCCTAGGGCAAGCAATTAGGGTGAAAACCTCCTTGGGACGCCCTAGTTGTTTTCAAAAAAAAAGAGAAAAAGAGAAAAGAAAAATGAATTTCCAGTTGCATTGCAGGTTTGCAGGAGAACTTTAGGAAGCAGCAGCAGGTGCCAAGAAAGTTCTGAAACCAATAACAACACCTATCCTACCTTCCCTCACCCTTCTCCATCATTCTTGACATCCTTTCCACCTCACCGTGCTTCTTTTCTGGAAACTGTGTTTTCTACAAGAGGATCCTGTAGAAATTACAGAGAGCTTGAAATGGACTTCAAAATCAGTTTGAGGAACAGGGAAGGCTCATAAAGGGTTTATAAATCCTCCTACAGTCTTACAACCCCTCTTCCATCATTTCCATGCCTACATCACACCCCAAGCTCATTTTTCTTACTGTCCAAAAAAAATTACAGAATGCTCTGATACAAAAATACATAGAGCAGAAATTTGTTTTTCCCTAGCTTGAAAACCGTGCATCCATTTAAAAAACTGTTTCATGGGGAGTTGTATAGGGATAATGGAAACATGCCCAAGCAATTTTAGCCAATTCTAGTGCACGAATTCCAAGAAATTAGCCTCCATCACCTTTAGCCATTTTTGCATTTTATCTATATCCATCCATCCATTTAAAAACCTATTTCATGGGGAGATTCATATGGGTGATAGTAACCTGCCCAAGCAATTTCAGCCAATTCTAGTGGACAGTTTCCAAGAAATTGACCTCCGCCACCTTCAGCCGTTTTCAATTTTTCTCGAAATTTGTGCATCCATTGACCACAATTTTTCTATGCGAGGTGCATAATGATGATAGAAACATGCTCAAAAAAACTTAGGTCAATCCAGTCTATCGTTTGGGAGTTATGGACAAAACAAGTCGTTGTCTTGCAAAAATCTAGCATCAGCAACATGAGGGTGCAAATGTGAAGGTAGAAATGGACTTTTGCAGTTTAGATCTAGCCAGAGGATACCTGCACAAGAAAAATAGCCACACATCGGACAACAAAAAACATATAGCAGAAGGGGTACAGGCATGCAGCAATTGAATATGAGCATGCAACAGCAAAAGAACCAAGCAGCACGCGCATACTAGTTCCTCTATTTGCATCTGTATAACTCGAAACTTCATAAACGAATGAAATGGTTGGGTTAAGCTAGAAAGGTGTCCAGTTAACTAGACACTCTCAGCTAGTTCGATTGCACTCATCTGGAGATCACACAGCACACGTGTATAGTCATCTCATGGAAAAATCTAACAGTTAGGTAGTGGCAGTTGTTTTGAGCTCAAGCACCAATGATGGCAAGTGATTATGGGCAGAAAACATACAGTTTCATAATATCACTGTAGTGGGGACCAACGGTCTGCATGGGTCCAACGTACACTTGGCCAGCTCACCCTCCATCATCGAAAGTCTCCATAAATAGCCGTAAGAACGCCTCTTTGAAATACTCTCACCGCCTTTTTTTCCATTTTATCATCATCCCCACAGTTGCAGCAAGCTCTATACCACCTCCATAGCAGTGAACCAGTCGTTCTCTGCCATTTTTCAAAACCCTCCTGCTTATTGGGTTTTACAAGAACGGCAAACACAATCTACAGGAGCCGGAAGATTTCTACAGGAAGGGCAGAGAACAACTCTATAGAAGGAAAACCCGAGATTTTTGTCAAAATTTGAGCTGGAAACGAGGTAGGCTCGGGAAACCTCTCTGCATATGACTTATTTGAATAAGGTGGTGGATTAAAAACACAGCAATGGATTGAAAAAAGAGAGTGAAGCTTAAAATTCTGCCTGCATATTTTCCCTGAGTTCTACACAGTTCTCTGTTTTCTTCTCTGCATTCAAAGTTTGTCTCCTTCTTTCTCAAATTCTACTGTAAAGAAAATACATGCAACCGTAGGAACCAGCCTGTATGAAAAAAAAAAAATGAAATTGCATATCTACCTACTCTCTGAAAAGAACCTGTGTTATTTATCCTCTGTTCTGTCAAATTTTTTTTTTATTTTCAAAAGCAGAGAGTCAAATTCAGGATAAAAGTAGTTTAAAACAAAGGGAAATATTGCAATTTGATGTTGTAAGGAGAAGCACACGGGAAATTCCTTATTTGGTTTCAGAAAAAGATGAAAATTCAGCGATCCCTATGTTTTTAGTTCCGCCTGCTTTCTCACCTGAGCATTTTGTTTAAAAAAAAAAACACTCAAAACCACATGGAGGACAAGCTAAAAGAATTAAGAGGAGAGTTGGCCATGGTAAGGCACATAGAGAGCAGTAAAAGAGCCCAGCTACAGGAAGAAAATGAACTATTGAAAAAGCAGTTACAGCAGTAGGAAATTCATAAGGGAGATAAGTTGTCCATCTTGTGAGGGAGCAACAACAAGAAGTTCCCCTAACAGACAATGAAGCAACAGAGAAACAACAACAAGAGGGAGAGCCACAATCTAATGTTGAAATTCTAATGAAACTGCTGCAAGAAAAATAATCTCAGGTAGCAGATGAAGTGCAGATTTTAAAACAACAGTTATAGGAAAAACAAGCCCAAATAGCCTGCATGGCTAGCTGGGCAATAGAAGCCTTGCAATGTATAAGCAAACTAGTAGTGAAGAGGAGGAGAAAATTGAAGAACTTGAGAAGAATAATAATGAGGAAGCACCAGACATTCAAACAGAAGGAAAAATAGAGAAGAGAAAAAGGCAGGCCTCCATGTATTACAAGGCCAGGAAAAGCACAAGAATTCAAACAAGCAAAATAGGAGCAGTGGAAGGACATGGACAAGAAGGTAGAATTTTATGGCACACATAAGTAGACCACATCAGAAGCTTGGGATGATAGGGAGGCCACCAGGGCCATCAAAGATGAAGAGATAGATTAGTTGCTTAGAGGATGAGCAACACCTTCAGTAGGGGGTGATGATAAGCCCCAGAAATGGGTAATTATATGGGCTCATTTTACCTCTTAATTCGACTTAATCCACCACTCTCATTAGTTTATTTCATGCTTTTGATCATATTTATGCTAATAGAGTGAATTTGGTTAATCATTATGCCAAAAGTCTAATGTGTGCTTTATGCAGATTTTTAGCCAATTTTGAGACAAAATCAAAGGTTTAATGAGCATTTGGAAGCCAAATTCATCGAAGAACAAGGGATAGGATTTTTAGGAGGGTGTCCCCTTCATTTATGAGACCTTACCTCGAATTCTCCATCAAAAACTCGAAGCACAAAGCCAAGGGGCAGCCAATCAAGTCAAGTAGGATTGTTGTTATCTTTAGTTCCAGGAAGTCGAGTTCCTTGATTTTAGGAGGTTTGTTGGAGGTCCCCATTTGTATAAATAAGAAGGCTTAGGGCCTCAGTTTTGTTAGTCAAATTTTAGTTAGAATTTAGCCATTTGATAGTCTATTTTCACACTTTTGTGCAACCTTGTAATCAACTCATTTTCGAGCTCCTTTTGCAGACAGTTTTGTGATGTAACTATTATTTTTTTGATCAATGAAGATGAATCCAGCTTTGAACCAGCATTGATCTTTCCTAGGGGGCTATAGATCTTGTGTTGGGCCCAAAAAAAGTGCCCAACACCTCCTTTGTGTACTTTTATGTGTTTTTATTGCATTCATAGAATATTTTTTGTTATCTAGGTTAAATCTTGCTTTGTTACTTGTTTTTTATGATTGAGATAGTTGTTCTTGCTTCAGGTTGATTTGATAGTTTAATATCAGAAAATATCCACAAAGAGGCTACCAAGCAGGCTTTGTTCTCCTTTCTCCCTACTTGGGACCATGAATTGAGACCAAGGCACTCTTGTTGCCACAAAAACACGATTTTTGCCTTCCAATGCAATTTCCAGTGTTAGATTTCGAGTTGGAAAAGTTGATATCAGTTGTGTTTTCATGCTTATATCTGTTCTTGCTTAGTTTCCATAGATTTCTTGCATAACTTCCTATCCATAAAGTTCTGTTCAACGCTTTTTTGGTTTTTAGGTCAGAATTAGGTCAAAATAGGTAAAACTCTGTTTTCTTAGTTTTTGCTTGGGTCAATTTTGAAAAGAAGTGTGCAGAACACCTATAAAACACTCCATCCTATCCTTCCTCCATCATAAAACCTGCTCCAACCCCTCTCTCAAGATTTCCTTCACTCATTCGCCATACTTTCCCAAACTGCCCTAATTTCTACATTCTTGTGCAAAATTGCTTTCTTCACCTTTGAACAAATCCAACCATCTTCTTCACTCTTGAGCTTCATTTACCAAGTCATAGACCCCTTAACATCTCTATCCATCCTTCATTTCCACTTCCCCACCATTTTTCCACCTTCAACCCTCTAAAAACCACTCTGGGCCTCTTCCTGTAGAACTTCCTGTAGATCCCCCGCAGCCTCCTGTAGAAGTTCATGCGATTTCGAAGTCTAATCGTGGTGGAAATATCCAGAAGGGTGCTAGGGACTCCTTAGGTCATCTCCACACCTTCCCAACCTCCTGCAAATGCCCACTCCATTTCCTTTTGCCTGTAAACCTCTGCATAGTCACAAATAGTTAAAACACAAGCATAATAATTCTGCATAAAATTGCTCAAAAGTACAAAAAGATGATTTTTCCATATTTTCCTTCAGAAGTAGCTTAAACACATGCATTTTACCTTTTCAATAGTCAATGGCATCCATTTCAGTAGTTTACATCTCTTTTCTTGCACAAGTAGGGTTAGTCGATAAAACTAGGGTTTACTAGGGTTTGTGTTTCCTTTCAGCTTTCATCTTCTTTCTGCAAGTAGACTAGCCTCTTTTGAGTTAGCTTCCTTCCATCATAGTTAAAAGCTTCTTCTGAGAACTCATAGAAGTTGGCTTGAGCTCCTAGCAAACTTGTGCCAGCTGATCAAGTGACAGCTTGCAGTAAGAGCTAGTACTTGTGCATATAGCATCGTCGCTTCCAAGTTTGTTACAAACTACCGAGTTGATAAAAGTAAAGTAGGGAGTCCCAGGAGTTGCAACATCATTGCTGCAATACTGGAGCTCACCACTACGACTGTGATTTCATATTGCAACCCGATGACATACATTCTGTCACGTCAGTTGCTGGGGGGCAAATACTCAAAGTGGATTGTTATCCTTTAAGAGTTTGACTTGGAGTTTACCACTACCAAGTCTAAGAAGTCACTGGTCTTCACTGAGTTGATTTTTTCCTTACATCTACTTCTTCTCCCTCTCAGATAGAGGACCGCATTTTGGACAACACGCTTTTCTTGATCAATACCTAGATCCCTAGTATGGTGACATTATTGTTTACCTCCAGACATCTTCATTCCTCCCTGATTTGTCTAAGGATGCTTGGCGATGCATTCGCCACCATTATCAGCCCTATCATATTGTTGGAGACAATTTATATCATCTCAGCGTTGATTCAATTCTCCGTCATTGTCTAACTTTCGAGGAAGCTGAAAAAGTCTTAAATGACTACCACTTTGGTGCCTGTGGCGGTCATATGTCTTGCTATGCTACTGCCCAAAAGATTCTTCATGCTAGTTACGTTTGGCCCTCCATTTTCAAGGATTGTATTCTAGCTGTCCGTTCCTGTCATGCGTGTCAAATTTACCAGTAGAAGATGTGTGCACCACCTTCCCTTTTGCTAAATGGGGCATTGATTTTATGACCTGTAACCCTCGCTCAGCTGGGGGGCATGGGTATATCATCATTTTCGTTGATTATTTTACAAAATGGGCTGTAGCAATGCCTACATTGTCTAACAACAGTAAGACAACTGCGCAATTTCTATTCAATCATGTGATTACCCGGTTTGGAGTCCCTCAGGCTATAGTCATTGATCATGGTTCCCATTTCCGTGGTTATATGATGACTAAGTTGACAACCTAGTTAGGCTTGTGTCATGATAGTTCGACACCTTATTACCCTCAGGCCAATGGCCAAGTCGAGGTAGTAAACAAAGTGTTGGTTACTATGCTTCAGCATACCATTGGAATGCACAAGTCCAACTGGCATTTGATGTTGTTTTCTACCCTATGGGCCTACTGTACCTTGGTTAAGGATACGATTGGATTCACACCATTTCAGCTGGTTTATGGTCTGGAAGCTAACCTTCTGATTGAATGCGAAATCCCTTCTCTCAAATTAGCTATCAAATTGCTCCTGAATACTACTCTGGTTGAAGAACGCCTTCTTTATCTAGAACGAGTTGACGAGACTCATTGACTTGCTTCTTTAGTCATTGAAGCACAAAAGAAGAGAGTCAAAACTCACTTCGATCAGATAGTCAACCCACGTTCCTTCATGGAGGGAGATTTAGTCCTGTTGTATGATCAAGCTAATGACAAGCTGGGGGCAGGAAAATTTGAACCCATGTGGGATGGGGCCTATAATGTCAAATGAGTGTTGCAAAAAGGGGCTTATGAGCTAATTCATTACGAAGGAAACCCTTTAGTTAAGCCACAGAATGGGCTTTATCTCAAGAAATACTATGCATGAGTCTTTCGTACATTTCTGTGTACATAAGTGTGTTTTTCATTTTGTACATGTTTGGCTTCATGTGTGAGTGTTTTCCACTTATTGTGTCCTTTTTGCTTCTTATGCAGATGTCTGTCGCACCTTATGTCAGTTTCGTTGATGGTGCCTGTCACAATACCCAGAATCTTTCCTCCACAGCATGGGTTATCTACGATCCTCATGGTGAGTTTGTGGATATTCAAGGTGTTTGTCTAGGATGTACCACAAACAATGTCACTGAATATAGTGCAATCATTGAATTACTGGCTGAGGCTATTGTCCTCAATATTCACGCATTGATTGTGAATCTAGATTCCCAGCTTGTTGTTCTTCAACTCAACAAGCGTTATTCCGTCAGAAATCCTCAAATTTTAAGGTTGTATTTACATCTTCGTTTATTGGAAAGGAATTTTGATTATATTACATATCGACACATTCCTAGAAGACTAAATACATTAACCGATGCATTGGAAAATCATGTATCAGATATACATTTGTGACATTTATGAAAGTAAATCATTAAAGACATAATAAGTCAAAATAGCAAAAACATAGGTATATATATGTATATTAGTGTTTCACATCGCAGTGCTCAAAAAACATGTGTTTGGTTACATCACAAGACAACATGTCTTTCAAAAATAGAAGAAATTAAACCTAGGAGTCTAATCTACATGGTGCTCTCTATAGCACACAACTGCTCGGACCACATGCTTGAGAATTCAGTGAATCCTACCCGACACCCCTGTTGTGTGTCGTTGGTATTGTCAAGGGACATCCTCAAATCTCACGTAGTCAGGGATCCCCTCCGTCAATCCCTCCAGGTCAAGAGCGATCTCCTCCTCTAAATCTCCACAAGGAGGAGGAACCTCAAACTCCCGCTCAACTCTCTGAGAAATCCGAGACAAACCTGCAGGCCTTTCCAGCCCAACATCTACAAGATTGAAATATAGTGATCAGAACATATATAAAAAAAATGATAAAATTACAAAATATTTAAAAAATCAACATTTGTTACCTTTGTGGTCCCAGTGTTCCCCAGGGGGGAGTACTAACTACGTATCACCCCTGAAATCTATCCTAGTGTATGCATAGTCCTCGACAACGACAAGCTAGCGATCCAACCATTGGAAAAACTTGGGTCTCCATGATATATGTTGATCCACGCTTCCTCGGGGCATCAGTAGCGCCCACCGATTCATCCATGGCTCCCGTGGAGTCGACCATGCTACAACTGCTTCCTGTCTCTAAAACATAGGAAGGCTCTCAAGGATGAATGATACCAGGATAGACCCATACCTGAACTATTTTACATCCCCTCATTGACACTTTGTTAATTTTCATTTCATGTTATCAAACACGGCCTCGGCCCAGTTGAAGATGGTGGGATCCATATAGTCGGTTTCCAGCTGGAGTTGGGTTTTGGTGGCCTCATGTGGGGCCTGTGAGTCGACTACTCTCATGATAGTGGAGAGGAGGAAACAGAGAGACAAGTCTCTGATAGTAGCAATCTTGAGCTTTCCGCCCTTATCTGTCTTCTCTGCCTCTGGACATAGTCTTCCCATCATCATGTCCACATTTTCTCTAATGATCTTAGTCCTGGTCATGCGGGGCCTTTCCCCCCTCCGTGACAACCCCGTCAAGAAGTAAATGTCTGCTGCCTCAATAACCAACTCTTTCCCTCAGATGTTGAACTTAGCCTCATTCAGATCCCACGCTCCAACCAGATATTGGAGTAAGTTCGGTTGTGCCCTCAGACTAGGCACCATGAAAAATTTCAGCAGACCACAGTTTCGGAGCACATCCAGGAAATTTTGGTCTCCCATGGCTAGTTCATCATCACCATTGTGCTCTCATTCTTTCCACTCAATCACCATTTTTCTTCTTGCACACACACATAAAGGATTATAAGTACTTTTCTTGTATTTAAAATCCAAGGAAATGGCTTCAGTTTTGAGAAATATTAAGAATCAGCGCTCGACGTGCCTGTTTTTCAAATAGGTGTGCCAAGCCAAAATCAACCGTTCAAAAAATTGGGATCTTCGTGAATTTTCCATGTATAGTCGCAAAGACCCCGTTTTCTCCTCGTGGAAGATTTTGGGTTGTCGCGGTCCTGAGCTGGCGACTCGCAATGACCACTGCGAATATGTTGGCCCTAAATCCTTCCTTGGAAGCAGATAATACCATAAAAAAACGAAGTATTATCTATGTAAATATGCAGGAAATCAATTAGAGCCTACCTGGATCGGATGAATTTGTTGACAAGTTGTTGATCTTTCTCCAGTTGACCGTTGAAATTTTGAATGCACAAGGGTAAATTTTTCACTCTGAGGTAAAATGGTGAAAAGTAATTTGATTTTTACCAAATGACTCTTTTATAAGCCTTTTTGGTCAAATTAGGGTTTGTAAATTAGGTTTTTTGTCTATTTCACATATTTTTATATCAAAGATGGATCTTACGCTTGTTTTTGTGCAGCAACAGGTTTCACGAACCCTGGTGACTACCCTGCGAGTTATATTTTATTCTTTTTCAGACTCGGTAAAAACATGAAAAATTCCCTCTTGGAGTAATCTTTAAGCTCTTTCTAACTATAGAAACATGAAAATATCACCGAGCTCTTGTCTCTTTGAACTCGTTAAAGGCTGTGAAGTGTCATCTACCCAGTATATGTTTACCCCTTTTTCGGGTTAGGATAGATTATTTACGAAAAGGTATACGTTTATCTTTCATGGACAATAAGTTCCCTTGGACATTATTTTCTACCTTTTTGGGTTCGAGGGACAAATTTACGAAAAGGGACATTTGGAGTTTTCTTTTCCGTGTCTTTTTCAAACTCCCTAAGCATGAAAAAGACTTCGATTTTTACCTATGTCAGACTCGTTAAACCCTGATGACATTGGACTTGTTAGCATGACAAGATCGAGCTTCTCCTTCCTAGGGCTCATCAAAAATCACTAGGTCGGATTCGTCCGAAGGATGAACTTACATTACAAGCATATGTTATCCCCTTCAAGCTTGTGTTTAAAAAATAATTTGGGTACTCGCCAGAAATGGTGGGGGAAAATTTGGAAACATTCTGTTGATTGTATTAGTTATTATGGAAGCTTGTCACTCTTGGACATTGACACTCTTTCTGCTTCGTGTCAGGTTGGGATATCTTCATTCTATCATTGGCCTTCCAGGTTTTGGCTTATTCATTTTGCCTTATTCCATCTGAACCCTGTTGTATCATCATGACCTTTCATCCCTTGGTAAAAAATGCTGCCAAATTCCAGAGTCATGTCGTCGATATGTTCAAGAGCTTAATCCTTCTACAGTTTGTAGCCTTACACACCTTCTTTAGATTCTCTGTCTCATTCACAATCATCTTGTTCCTTTGTCTCGTGTCGATGATGTGGGAAACATTATGCCCCTCCTTTGACCAGTCGCTTCTTGTGGACTTCAGTTCATTATCCAGGAAGTTGACCTAGAGACACCTTTCTAGTACATTAGAGCTTGCATGCTTCAATGGCAAGTTCTTCACATTCGATGACAGGCTTGCATCATTGGTCTTTGATCGAGTGATTTCACAAGTGTTCGACTCCATATCATTCTTCACACTTTGTGGATTGTACTAGCAATACCTTGAGAACCATTGACATTACTGGTGGTCTCTCTCGCACTTGTTAACAGTTCACATCATTGGCTGGTAATCAAGTGATTTTCTAGCGTGCTCAACTTTAGCCCATTTATTCACATATTAGAAATTGTATAATGATCAAGTTGGGATTCAAGACCCTGGGCTCAGATTACACGAGTCCAGGTTGTGTGGATTGATTTATACATGACTCCTTTGATTGGATGGTTGTGACCATACTTGATTCTTTTTTGTGGTCTTTCTGATTAGATGGCTATGTCCATACCACAGACCATTTATGTTTATCTTCTAGATGGTTGCACCCATGCCTTATGCACATGTATTCCTTTCACTATGTACTCATGTATCAGATATATCAGTTGTACTTGCATCTGCAGGTTCTCTACGATGGCATTCTGTTTCGGTTATGGATTCATAAAGAATTTCACCCCTCCCACTCTCTCGGCCTTCATGCTTTAGGGGTCATCTGTTACACAGTAATTTGTCACCAACTCTGCATTCCCTGATCCTGGATAATGCTGGTCCATGTTACTGACATTTGTGTTGTGTCATGTTGCCAATTATGTGTCATTACCTTCCTTGCAATCTCAGGAAGAATGTCTCAATTCATCATCCCTGAAGAAGACCCCTTTTTACTTAAGTTTCTTGGTCGTCGCGAGTAAGAATTTATATCTCTCATGAAGATGGTCAAGTTAACACTAGCCCTAGCAAAGTCTTCATTTTGTCCCTATGTTGCACCCGCGACGAGCCAGATATGGCAAGTTTTTTAACAACTCGTCGAAACTTCAAGATGAAATTGCTTCATGGGTGGTCCTGGGGCTGATTGTTGGGTCAGTTGATCTTGCCTCTCTCCTCTGGGATAGTTGTTCCACCTTTTGTGCAACCTCTCTAAGAGATAAGCTCTTCCTTCCTTCTCTTATGGGACCTCTCCCTCCTATAAATATCTCCTCCATGAATTAGATCAGCTAGCTTGGATGTAACTGGATGATAGCTAAATGTAATTTGATAGTTTCAAGCTTCTAAGAGAGGAGTAGAGGTAGAGAGTGTTATTGGAGTGTGGAAGTAGACTCATTTGTATTTTGATTGAGAGATGTTTGAGTAGAGTTGGCTTGAGATCTTTCTAGCATCAACCCTTTTGGACAGAAGAGAGAGTCATATGTTCTCTTGGGAGATAGTTCACAAGTAAATGCTTATGGAGACATTATGAAAGGACCCTTCAAGGAGGCTTACGATGTCAAGGCTCAGTTGCAAGTTTTACTTTGATTTATATTAATACAAATCAATAGCTTGTTTCCTATATCATGCGTTAAATTGTATGTCGATAGCTTGAGGTTCCTTAACTCTTCAAGTAGATTGTTTGGTCGTTTTCTATTGCATTTGTGGTGTTTCTCTACATGTTGTTTTCAGGTATGAGTGAATAGAAGAAAAAGAGCTGGAGAAACATGACGAGGACTTCATTGAACTTCAGATTGAAGGTATGCCTTCATAACACCAACTTTCTAAGGAAATTTTATTTGGTATTGTCTGTTCAGTGACTGGACCCACTCTAGGGCTAGAGGGGTTGCCTCTGTCCGCAGAGTGAACTTACCTATGTCACAAAGAGTTTTCTACTAAAACATATAGAATAAAAGGGATAATATTGAACTTGTGCATACAAATGTATGTGGTCCTTCATGGGATTCCTAAGTAGGTAAATTATAAGGCTCATTAATCCACTCCTAAGCACATAAAACTATGTTTGAACCCACCTTTTGCACTTAGTGATATACTTTCCTATCTTAATGATTTATTAGAATAATTCAATGTGGTTTTCATATTTTATGTTCCTTAACATGTCTATTGTGTGGTATTTAAAGATGTTTTGAGTATATTCCAACGGTTACAACACTGGATATATTTTTGGGATTCATTCCTTGCAGAATGAACGTATAAAATTCACTGGCTCAAGTCATTTCATTCCACCTCTTTTTGTTATGAGGTGGACGAGGAACAAGATTCCCTTATCTAAGAATTTTCATAGAAAATATAGTCCTCCTCTCAAGGAGGCTAATCCCAACTTTATGTATAATAAGAGGCTTGAGTTAGCCTAATAGGAGATACAAAGAGAGGAAGAAGTAGAAAGCAATATTAGCATTTTTATATTCTCAAGCAAGTTTTGTAGTCCTATAATGTAAGAGTTTTCAATTAATGGAAGCAATGCTTTATTCCAGCTTTTAGCTTGGTTATACTTTAAGGACTTTGAGCATCCTTGGGCTAGGCCCACCCTAGGATCTTCATAACCCTATTATGCTTCTATTAGTGTTATGCTTTGCATTTGTTCATTTTATAGCATTTCTAAAAGTTACATTTTCATGGTTCTTATGCATGGTGAAGTAGAAGGTTCTTTGAACAATTCTTTCTTATAATTTATTTATAATATTGCTATCAATTGTAGCATTATTAATGCAATTTCAAGTCTTCTTGTTATATTTTTTTTTCATTTTTTTTTTATGTGTAATTGGTTTTATAGCCACAAAAAACACATAAAAATTGATTTGATAAGAATAAGACTGAATCATGTTTCCTTGAGCTTTGATCAGTTGAATGATAGCATTTCCATAGATTTTCCTCATATCATATTCGTGTTTTAATTGGTTTACATGCTTGTTGGATTGCCTCTTGTAGCAAAATAAAGACTCATGTAACAACCTATAACTATACCTCTATTCTCACTCATATTCAAAATAAGCACTAGGTTTGACCTCTTTGATGTACTACAACACCTCTGATACGTTAATAATAAAAATTAGAAGTATAAAACCTCATAGATACCTTTGTTATTTTTGTTAATATTATTTTTATGCAAATTAGGGCTTTGACTCTCAATCCTTTATTTCAGTAAGTGTGTTTTTCCATTTATTGTAGAAAACATAAATGTGTGTGTCATTCAACAAGTGTTATTTTTCATTATAAGAAGCACATATGTATTTTCCATTTCCTTTTCTGCAAATTTGTTTTTCTTGTAGCATAACTCAGTTAGCTTGGCCTCTATGCATCTAACCTTCATTTTGATACTTTCAATTTGCATAAAAATCAACAAGAGAAGAAGATAGTTCCAATTGCACATACAGTGTTGACCCCTCTTAAGTTTGTATAAGCCTTGCTTGATAATTAAAGATAAGACCCTTGGGAGTTGCAACATTGTTGTTGTATTGCTCAGGGCCATCACTTTTTGGTGTTGTTTTTGAGGAGTTTTCAAAGTATGTACTTACTTTTTCTTTAGTTGATTTACTCTTTCTTTCATTTTTTGCAAAAGAGAGAGAGAGAGAGAGAAACACATTAGCATCTTCTAAAAAAAAATATACTTTTTTCAATTTTTTTATTTTATTCCTTAAAGAATTAGGGATAAGACAAGAAAATTTCTACCAAAAACCTCCACTTCCACTATAAATCAACCCTTTTTAGTTGACTGGGAGCCTCCTATCTTGTCCACCGAGAAATTTTAGGCCCTTTTTGGTAAGAAATTAAGGATATTTGAGGAACTTGTAGGAGGAGAAAATCCTTCTCACCACACCACTACTATGGTTGAAGATAGACAACTTGAAGTGTTTATATTTCCCATTAGAGAAACATATGGAGAAGCAAGAATGAAAAACATTAACCCATATTTGCTCCCACAATTCTATGGTTTGATCACGAAGGATCCTAACCCTTTCATGTTTGAGGTGTTATTGTATGCAAGACTTGTGAGTACACCAAATTGTTTCCTTCCACCTTGAAGTATGCAACCCTATGATGGTTCATGAGCCTTGAAGGAAATAACATCACCACCTGGGATCAAATTCAGCAAGCTTTCAACAAAAAATATCAAGATTACTATAGAGTAAGGGATACTAGAGATAAAATCTTCAGAATGATTCAAGGAGAAAATTAGTCTCTAGAAGACTATGAGGAGAGATTTTTGATAAGTTATAGAAGGGAACATAATGCACTCTAGACCCAGACTCCTTAAAACTAGTGTTATAAATGGGATTCAGAGAACATCTCATTAAAACCCTCAACTTGCTAGCCAATGGAGATATCTACCAGTTCACATATGATGAGATTAATAAACAGGTGTTTAGAGATCATTTAAGAGCCACTAGAAAAAGAGGTAGAACAAGGAAAAGTTTGATAAGTCCTTCTTCCTCCTCTGTTCTTTCTAGGAATGAAATAAGAGAAATGTTACAAGACAATAAAACTAATATATTGCGCACTTTTTTTATGTAGATGGATACTTTTCACATCAAAATAAAATAAGAGGAAGCAAAAAAGGTATTGGCCATATTCCCCACAATGCACTAAAAGACACCCTAGGAATGGATGCCATTTAAATGTCATAGAATTTTTTTATGTGTGAAGAAATCCATTCCACTGATAAGTGCCCATATTTTTGAAGATTAAATGTTATATACCAAGGAGCAAAAGGGAGCATGGAGAAATTATGTTTTGTCAACTAGAAGAGTCCACGAACTCAAAGACAATTCCAACAAGGTATGAAATTCCATTCTCTTTTAAATCCTAATTATAATATTCAATATAAGGCTTGGTTCCCTACTATGGCCTATTCCCACATTTTTTCCATATCCTCCTCAATATGTTGTTCCTCCCTTCCATCCATATTCCAATCAACCTCCTTAATGGGGTAATCCATCATAAGGATAGAGGACTCAGGTAGCCCAAACACCTGCTTTGATGCCTCCTCCTCATAAATAAATACCTTAGAATTTTCCTCCAAAAAACCCTCAGATGTCTACTCAACCAAATCCCAATCCCAATAATAAGTAGGCTTAGCTAGTCTACAATGGGGAGACTGCTTAACAAACTTATTTTGTAGAAATCCAATAAATCAACCTTAGGTAAAGGAAGGTTATCCTAGATGTCCATCCATCTTCTCCAAATGAATATCTTGGGAAAGAGAAGGAGGATCTTATGCCTCAGGTCATTCACAAGAAATCTCCCTATCCTGAGAGGTTGACACACTAGAAAACACACACCCAAAAAGAAGCTAAACTTTTGGGAGAATTGAAGAATATGTATGTCAAAATTCCTCTCCTCCAAGCCATCAAATATGTTCATATATATAACAATTTCATCAAGGAATAATGACTCAGAAGGCCTGGGAGGAAGAGGGGGTATGCCCTTACTATTAATGTCATTAGGAAACTAGTTGATATAATGCTCGGGAGAGTAATCATCCCCAAGTATCTATTTATTGGAAGCCCAATAGTAGATGTGAATATAAATGACATTGCATTTCCAAGCACTCTTATTGACCTAGGATTGGTAATCAATGTTATGACCAAGGAAACCATTTTAAAATTAACCTCCAAGAGTCCTTCATAAATACCATTAATGTGTTGCAGATTGTTGATAGATCCACAATAGCACTAGAAGGCATAATAAATTGTAATGGTATATATAGAATCCTAGTAGTATCCCATATAATTCCTTGTCCTCCAACCCAAAACCAAGTTCAATGGCTAGCCATTCATTCTAGGGAGACCATGGTTAGCTACTACTTATGCATATATCATCTATATGGTTGGAAGCATTAAAATTACCAATGGGAGTCCCTAAAACAATGTATATTATACACCCTAGTGAAACCTATTGTTGAGGATAACTTTCCTATATTGGTAGAAGAAGAAGAAGAATATTCTAGCCTCCCATGACCCTACCCTATGTGTACAATAGAAACCATCCTTAGTAGCAAGTAAGCCGATGAAGATGATTAATTGATAATTTTCTGCAAAACCAATATTTTGTTGCTATGAATATTAAGAGGTTGAAATAAGGGTCATCCCTAAGAATTCCTAGCTATTCCTAGGACATTCTATGGGAAGAATTATTGCCTGTTGGTTTTGATCAAAATAGCGGGAAGATGGTATAAATCAACCCCTCCAAAATGTTGAAAATTGACTTCTCACTTTCAGTTGATCATGAGAATCAACTGCTTATTGTCTTTAGGAAACACAATAATGCATTTGCATGAGATTACAACGGTGTAAAGGAGTACATCCTTCTGTGTGCACTGGCCACATATGCATAACGTAATATCACAATCTTGTCCATCAACTTCAAAGGGAAATGAATCCTACCTTAAAAGATATTATGAAAGAAGAATTGAAAAAATTACTTGAGGCAAGCTTCATCTATCCAATCTCAGATATTGAATTGGTATCTCCTTTGGTTATTATTCTCAAGAAAAAACGGCAAGTGGATAATTTGTGTTGACTACAAGCAAATTAACAAAGCCATAAGGAAAGAAAATTTTCCCTTGCCCTTCATTGACCAAGTACTTGACGTACTTGCTGTGAAAATGCCATTTTTCTTCTTGGATGGATTTAGTTGGTACAATAATATCGAAATCAGTCCTAAAGACCAAGATAATACAACTTTCACTTATCGTTGGGGAAATTTTTCTTACAAGGTCCTCCCATTTGGCTTATGTAATTCCCATGCCACTTTTCAAAGGGTTGTGCTTAGCATCTTCTCAGATCTTGTACATAATTCAGCTGAAATCTGCATGGATGATTCACACCCTATGGGAATGATTTCCAAGAATCTCTCTCCAACCTAAGCAATTCCTTGCAAAGGTGTGGGAAGATGAACTTCTACTTGACCCATGGAAATTTCTTGTCCCTAATGAATGAGGGAATTGTTCTAAGATATTTCCTCTCCTCAAAAGGAATTCAAATAGACCCTAGTAAGATAGCCATCATTTACCACCTTCATATTCCTCAAAAGAAAAGAGATGTTAGAAGCTTATTAGGCCTTGAAAGATACTATCATAGATTTATAAAATATTGCAATAAAATTGTCTCTCCTTTGTTTTCCTTTCAGACCAAAGATGTTAAGATTTGTTGGATAGATCCATGCCAAGAATAATTTGAGCGTATAAATGAAAAATTAATGATAACACTTGTCCTCAAAGGTCCTAATTGGAACTTTCCCTTTCACATGCACATGGACGCATATGACAGGATAATTGGGGCAGATCTAGGTCAACTTGAAGGTAAACTCACATATGGGATTAATTTCATTGCCAAAAATTTGTCCAAGAATAAGTTAAACTATATTGTAACTAAAAAATAGTTCCTCATTATTGTACATTTTTTAAAGAATTTTAGGAATTATATCATTGGTTACCAAGTCTTTGTGTATACTTACCCCATAGAAGTTAAGTATTTAATGAACAAACTAGATGTAAATTCTTGCATAATTAGGTGCTTATTTTTTTTACGGTAGTTTGACTTAACCATTGTTGACAAACCAAGGAAAGAGAATTTTGTTGCATATTTCTTATCAAGAATATTCTTTTATGTATATCATTAGCTCGCAAATGAGGCTCATCTTCTTTCCTTCTCACTTATTTCTCCATGGCATTACCAACTATCTAGCCATTGGCCAATTCCCTCCTCACCTAGGTTCAAAGGAAAAAAGAAAGGTTTTTAGAAAAATTGACACCTTTACTTGGATTGGTGGAAACCTCTTCAAGTTGGACCCATATCATATTTTAAGAAGATGTGCGAGGAATCATCTCAACTTGTCATGATGGTCCCTGTGGATGTCAATTTGATGCAAAAAGGACATCCTACAAAATTATGCAAGCATGATACTGTTGGCCAACTCTTCATAAGGATACCCAAATATACACATCACAATGTGATGAGTGCCAAAGAATGGGAATGAATACTCATAAGGATGAAATTTCCCTTCAAACTCAAGTGTCTTTTGAGCCATTTGATAAATTGGGCATGGACTTCATTGGTCCTATTGATCCCTCGTCCAAACAGAAAAAGTACATCATTGTATGTATTAACTACCTTACCAAATGGGCTAAAGTGAAGGTAGTAAAGTAAGCAATAGAAAATAAAGTTTCTAATTTCTTAAGAGAAAATTTCTTCTACAAGTTTGGTTTTTGAAGAGAGTTAGTGAAATATCATGTCTCCCAGTTGACCTCCAATCTAATTGAAGTAATAATGAAGGAGCACCAAATTCACCATTGGAAGTCCACTCCATACTACCCCCAATAAAATGGTAAGGAAAATGTCACTAATAGGGCAATGGAGAACACTCTTACCAAAGTGATCAGTGGTCGCAAGAAGGAATGGCCAAAAAGGTTTGTTGAGTCCACTTGGTCCTACAACACTACTTGGAAAACCACCATTAGTTTCACCCTGTGTGTTCTAGTCTATGGAAACATGGTTTTTTTATCAATTAAATTTGAGTATGAAACGTTGGATATGGTATCCCAGTTGGACATTGATTTGACCAAAGCAGAGGCTGATAGGATAAAATAATTAAATGGAGTGAATGAGTATAGAATGCAAGCCCTCATACACACTAAGTAGTCCAGCTACATAGGAAATTCTAGAATGATAGATACATTAATATCATTGCCTTCTAGAGGGTGATTTGGATCCCTTGTGTGACTCTAAGATCAAGGAAATCAAGGGAAAACTAATGACCATATGGTTATGACCTTACTTGGTGGAGAAATTTTATGATAATGGCTTTGTCAAGATCATAACTATAGATGAGAAACAAATACCACTTCTATTGAATGCTTAAAAGCTAAAGATTTATAGGAAGCCCCTTTATAGGGTTGATTTTAAAAAATCAATAAGAAAGGAATTGGATGTGATTGAGATTATCAAAGATCACAATCCATTCAACCCTTGATCTACAAGAAAGGGAAAAAGAGAAAAAAGATAAATTAATAAAAATATATCAAGTGAAAACCTCCTTTTAGGCATTGGAGGAAGACTCACTAGCTGAAAACCTCTATGAGGCACTTAGTAAGTTTGAAGAAAAAAAATAATAAAGCTCCAAGTGAAAATACATTCCAATGAACGTGAAGTAGGTTCACTAGCTAAAAACCTCCATGAGGCAGCCAATAAGCCTAAAAAAAAAGGAAAAAGGGACAAAGAAAGGAAACAAATCAATTTTAGTGTCTCACATTGATTCATGTGAAAGTACAACAAGGATACAACAAATTATGTCACCTTATAAGGACCAGACTGTACCATAGTCCAAGTCATCAACATAGTCGCTCCAAGAAGGAACCAAATCACATCCCTACACCATCTTCCATTTCTTTGCATTAACCAAAACATCAACTTTCTTAGGTCATCTAATTTCCATGAGTTTTCTGCAACTTTCCTGAATTGCTATAGGAAAGGCCATAACTACTATAGGGAAAAGTAGTTTGCAAACAAAACTATAGATCCAAAAAAAGTTGAGCATCTAGTCTAGGAACAAACACTAAGGGAATCCTAACAACTATTCTTTCTATTATAAATCATCAAAATTTGTTTTCTCCCTTGTTTGCCTCATTTCGCCCTGTGGCATCCCACTTCTTTCATTTTTTTCATTGTAGTAGATGTTGGGGCAATTATATGAATGATATAACGGCATAATATTAAATTTTCATCCAGGGACACGTAATCAGTAGAGCCAATGCACTATATGTGCCGATAACAAGTAAGTTCATATGTCTGATGGGTATATCTTAGATAAAAACAAATACTAACTTCCTCACACAATTCGAAAGAAAAACTCAGAAATAAAATATTAATAATAAATTTAATCTAATGGTTCTTGCTCAGGTAACAAATCTATCCATTTACAGGCTCATGAAATGAAAAGATAGATTCAAAAATATTTTCTTGTAGTAATTGATCACAATCACTACCCTAGAATCAATTCACTGCATTCAAACATTAAACAAAGTAACCAGGACTACTCCTCAAAGAAACTCTGCATTCTAGTACAGGAAATGTATGACAAGAGTCTTCATTAAAAGAAGATGTGGGTGAATGGTGAGATCTCTGCTCTTAGCTTCCCTTTTCTTCAAAATAAAAATCAACAATTAAATGTGCAGCTTAAGAAATAAAGTTTGCATTCATAAAACTAATGAACTATCACTCAGAAAAATAGATTACTTGCATATGATCAAAACTATAATTATATCAAACATTCTGAAAATTGAATTATAGTACTAAATCACTCTCACACATAAACCAAATTAATATTCACAATAACTATAATAAAAACTTTCCTTGATGGCTTCGGTGGGCCCTTGCCGAGCTACCAAGGAAAGCTAGAAGGATTTACAGAACTATGAAATCTACTAACACATCAAATCCATCAATTGTTGCTCATATTATTGATTTCGAAAAAAATTATTACAGAATCAATTCTCCAACATAACAATAAAGTTAAAACTCCGTATTACTCACTATCTAACTCTTACTAGCTCTATCTCACTGACTCACTGACTAACTCCTATCATCTACGGGCCTTCTCTTATAGAGAAATGGTGTTACATTCAAAGTTACATGAGATAATACAAAATATTTACAGTTGAACTTAAATTACATATTTAGCTTTCATCCTCATGACACAAAGTGCATGATCATGACACAAAGTGCATGATCATGACACAAAGTGCATGAGGAGGAAGAAAATCTCAATTTCCTATGTAAAGAAGATGCCTTCAACAATTATCTTGGTCTCATCAAAGACCATTCGTTGAATCACCAATTCTAGAAATGAAATCGGGTACCGGAATCACATAGTGGAATACTAGTACCAAAATCACATAATGTTGGAGGGAAGGTATCAAAATCACAGAGTGTTGATGTTGGTGTCATATGGATGCACAAGTGTGGTGAACATGGTAGCCAAAAGAATGGGCCATTGATCAAGTGTTGGATGGGTGCATGAGCGTCAGATGAGGACCCGAGTACTGGATTATGAGTATTGGTGCCGGAAAAATAGGAACATGAGTACCAGATTATTGAGTTGCACGGGTACAAGATTAGTACGAGTAAAATTATAAACATCTATGTGAGCCAATCCGAAGAATTAGAGAGTACAAAAGGATCAAAAATTCAATTTCTACTACAAGAGAACATAAAAAAACATCCATTTAAATATAAAACACCTCATATAGACTTAAAAAGGCTAAAAGGTATGTTTCGGAGGTGAATAAGCAAATGATAACTAGGTTCAAAATGAAATTGGTCAAAATTAGAGGACGATATAGGGTATTATGGGTATCAAAAAGAAGACTCAACAGTCAAACTAAAAACACTCTCCATCTCCATTGCCTCCATTCCCATGAATTATCAAGCCATCATTCCACTTAAAAAGGTATTTTTCATTGAGCATGAGGGACCTTTGTGCGTGATAGAAAAGGATACACAATTCTGTAGTAGGTTGTAAAAACCCTATAGGCCTAGTTTGTATTTCAACATAAAACCCTATGAGAAGACTTCACCATCTAGAAACTCAATAGCTTCAAGAAATCACTCTAGAAAAAATGAAGGAATCCTAAGCAACTACAAGATCCCCTGTAGGTTGTTATAGGATACATTTTCCTCTACACTCAATAGTTGAAGATACATGAAACTCTGATAGATAGCGACTTCAAGCACTCATAAAGGTAACTATAAGGTATGAGATCCATAAAATCTCTCTTTGAATTCATTTTAGCATAGGATAAAATATATTTTATGCCAAATAACAGCCCAAATAAGCTAGCCTAATTAACAGTAACTTCACCCAAACTAGCAATTAGCACTCACATTTATCTAATGTCTCCTCCCATGTGTGGGGAATGAATAAGACAAGCAAGTAATCTTTTAAGAAGGTGGTCATTGTCTTTCATGATGGAAAGTTAAGTTGGAGCATATGGGAAAGTATTGCACTAGGAATTGAATAACTAGATGGGACATCTCAGTGCTACATGCTCAGCCCCCATCTCAACCACCTGAACATTCAGTCATACCTTCATTGAAGTCACAAAAAACTCAATAAAACCACAATTTTCCCCATCGAATCTTTGCATGAAATAAGTCATAAGAACCATCACAAGTGTGTCAAGCATTACAAGAAAATATAGGCTACAAAAATTTACAAGAAGTTATAGGCCACAGAGTGTTACAAGAACTGCTACAGGGTTTGCTACTAGGATACAATTTCACCTCCAGAATCACTCGCAAAGTTCCCTATATATGATGCATGGGGTGGTGTTCTTAAAATGACCCCTGAAATTCCTTCCATAAAATTATTTGAGTTGATCTAGGTCTATTATGTGTTTAATTTAAGGCACTAGTCTATTTTAGGGATTTCTGTAGGTTTTAATCCCATACAGAAATTACCTACATACGAATTCTAAAACACAGAAAATAAACAATGCGAGAGCATAACACATAAAACACATATACATATAGATTTTCCCCTGGATCCCAAACTGGGACTACTAGATTGATTTTTCATTATGTTCCTTTCAATGTTACAATACATATTTATACATGTCGAAGCATCCAATACCATGGACCGAAAACCATCGCATCCAGAAACATGTGCAAAAACCATGCACAAAACCATAGGTAAGTCTGCCCAACCTAATATAGGGTCCAAAAAAAATTTCCCCAAGCCGCTACCCCAGACCCCGTCGAGGGGGGCTACCCACCCCCGTAAAACCCCCTGTGATCCCCCTACTACGCAATTGGCGTAATGAAAGGGGGGCTCCACCCCCCTCTAACCCCCTCGTTAACTATATGGGCTAGTCGTGGAAAGAATATAACACAACCCAACATTCTCCCACTTGTTGTTTTCTTTCCACATGGGGCCACAGGAGAGCTTAGTCATTTATCCAGCCCTGCAAAACCCATTGTTTCTCTACACCAAGAGAACTTTTCAGAGCTCACATATTTTTTCAATGCATCTGCAGTATTCTTCAAAGTGTCCACCTTTACCAGCAACACCTTTTTGTCTTCTATCATGTCCCTCACAAAGTGATAGTGAAAAACAATGTGTTTTGTCTTTGAATGGTAAGAAGGGTTCTTTGCCAAGAAGATTTCACTTTGGCTGTCACAGTCTATGCTTATAGCTCTGTGAACTAACCCCATACTTGAACACAATCTCTACAAACAAACTACTTCCTTGCTTGCATGAGTGGCTACCATGTATTCTTCCTTTGTAGTTAATAGTGCCACTACAGATTGTTTCTTACTCATCCAACTGACTACACCTCCAAATAGGTTAAACATATACCCACTTGTAGATCTTCTCTTATCTAGATCTCCATCCTAGTCTGCATAAACAAAGCCACGAATATCCAAAACTCTATCCAATCCTGGTCTTCCTTGGTAGCACAAACCATAATCACTAGTGCCACTCAAATACCTGAAAACCCGCTTCACTACTGTCCAATGCTCCTTCCCTGGTTTTGACATAAACCTGCTCAATACTCCCACTGCATGTGCAATGTCTAGTCTAGTACAGACCAACACATACATCAGACTATTGACTGCACTTGAATATGGAACACAGGACATGTCCTCTTCCTCTTCTTGTGTCTTGGGACACTATTCTAAAGATAACTTTACACCTACAGGAATAGGAACCTTCACTGGTTTACTATCCTGCATATTAAACCTCTGCAGTATTTTCTCGACGCACTTCCTCTGGTTTAACCAGAGCTTCCTCTTTTCTCGATCTCTTTTAATTTCCATGCCCAAAATATAGTTTGCAGCACCAAGATCTTTCATGTCGAATTTGGAGGACAATTGGGTCTTCAAATCCTGGATAATTTCTTTGTCATTTCCAACTAGCAATAATCATCCACATACAAGACCAAATAAATAACACAATCACAAATTAATTTAAAATACACACATTGATCTGCTTTGCTTTTGGTGCAGCCAATTCCCCTTATAAATTTATCAAATTTCTTATACCACATCCTTGGTGACTATTTTAACCCATCAAAGACTTCTTTAACTTGCATACCAATTCTTTCTTACCCTTCACTGCAAAGCCTTCAGGTTGCTTCATGTATATCTCTTCTTCCAAATCCCCATGAAGAAATTTTGTCTTCAAATCCATCTGTTCTACCTCAAAATCAAAAGCATAAGCAACAGATAAAAGTAATATAATAGAAGCTAACTTGGAAATAGGAGAAAAAATATCACCAAAATCAATTCCCGGCACCTGGGAATGACCTTTTGCTACCAATCGAGATTTGTATTTCTCCACCTTTCTTTTTTCATTTTTATTCTTCTTGAACACCCATTTGTTGCCAATGGGTTTCCTTCCAGATGGAAACTCCACCAAATCCCAAGCCTCATTTTTGTGCAAAGATACCATTTCATCAACCATGGCCTCTTTCTAGAGTTTTCCATCCTCTGAATCTACTGCTTTCTTCACAGTGCTAAGATCATCATTAGCAACAGATAAAGAAAAATTTGAACAAAAAGAAAATGGACTATACCTTTCAGGATGCCTTCTTTCTCGAATTGATCTTCTCACACCCGGAGTTTGTGGCTCTTCATCTTCTGATTCATCCTCTGTTGTAGAGTTTGATTCTTCCTCCTTAAGCTCAAACTCTATCTTCTCAGGTTACTTTGGTTGGAATTCATGTTTAATAACATCTTTCACCACTCTGAACACCACATCTCGGCTGTACAGAACCTTCCTTGTTAGTGAGTTCCAAAGATTATAACCCTTTAAACCATCCTTATACCCAATAAAGATGCACTTTTCATATTTACTATCTAACTTGGTTCTTTTCTCCTTTGGAACATGTACATATGCATCACATCCAAATACCCTCAGATGTGAAAGAGAGGGTTTCTTACCAGTCCATACCTCTTGTCGAGTCTTATTGTCCAATGTTGATGAAGGTGATATGTTGACCAGGTAACATGTTGTCTCCACCGCCTCTACCCAGAATTCCTATCCTAACTCGGCATCACTGAGCATGCTTCTTTCCCTTTCTATCAACATATTATTCATTCTTTCTGCAACTCCATTTTTCTCAGGTGTGTATGGAGTAGTCTTTTGTCATGCTATACCACACTTCTTACAAAATTCTTCAAATTCCTTACTACAAAACTCTCCACCGTTATCTGTCCTCAACACCTTTATCTTCTTCTCTGTCTGGTTTTCCACTAGAGAATTAAATTCTTTAAACCTGTCAAAGAATTCAGATTTATTATTAAGGAAATATATCCATGTATTCCTTGAGAATTCATTTATAAATGATACATAGTACACAAACTTACCCAGTGATGGAACCTTCACAGGTCCAAACACATCACTGTGAACAAGCTCTAATATATGTTTTGCCCTCTTACCACCAGAGGGGAAACTCACTCGATTCTGCTTCCCATATACACAATTTTCACAGAAATCAATATCTAGAGAGCTATTACTCATACCTTCTACCATACCTTTACCATGAAGTATTTGAAGGCCCTTCTCTCCAATATGTCCAAGCCTTTAATGCCACAGCATGGTCTTCTCTCCAGAGACCACTAGATTTTCTGCTCCACTTTCAGGAACCACAGAACTGTTGCACCCATCACCAATAGTGTTACCGTGCAAATTGTACAGAGTTCCAATTTGAACTCCCTGCATCAATACCAGTTCTCCCCGAACCATCTTGCAGGTATCCTTCTCAAACACTGTTTTTACACCCACATCATCCAGCTTACTTACATAAATTAGATTTCTGGTCAATGCAGGAATATGCAGAAGACCCAGAAGTGTTCTAACCCTTCCACCTTGCAACTTCAACTTTAATTTTTTGTGACCAACGATTCTAGCCTTCCTATCATCCCCTAAGAATACATCACCACCATTGTATTTCTAATACTCACATAACCACTCTCTATGGGGAGTGAAGTGAAAGGATGGACCTGAGTCAATCAACCATGCCTCATGATCTACATGCATACTTGAGGAAGCCAAGTATACATCCCCACCTTCATCTGAGGTGGTTTTCACCTCTGTAGAATGATCTAAGATGTTTTCACTTATAGATGTATGGAAAGAATCACATGCAAAATTGCAGCCTAACGCCAAAATTTAATGTGCAACACAGGGAAAGAAGAATAAAACACATAAAAGGCATAAAATGAAGACACCAAAGCTTGATAACGGAGTTCGTCTAATTCAGACTACGTCTTCGGGCCCAGCTCAACAATGGGGAGGCCTTTATATTAAATGGCATGAAAGAAACGAATTACAATCATCAATTGCATACAAGATGCTTATACCTCCAATCTAAAAGATGTTTGTGAAATGGATGCCTCAGATGGAGAATTGGGCAGAATCAAAGCATCCATGGCACTAAAAGGGGCTGAAAACATTTGAAGCTTGTCCCAAAATAGACAAAATGCACTCTCGACCTCCTGCCAGTCGAAACAACGTGCTGCCAAATGCCTCCTCCCTGCTCTTTCCATTGATCATGTTTTTATAATTGGTTTTCGGACAGAATCCCCTTTAAATCAAGGTTGTCTAGTTCACAATGGAGGCGGGTGCCATTGAAGATTCGGTGGGTGTAATCGCCTCTTAAAATGGCCTCTTATCGTTGAAACAAACAATACATAAAATCCAAAGAAACACTAAAATCTAGTGAAAAAACCATTTACTTGGACCTCAAAACTAGTTAAATCGGGCATATATTCCTTATCGGGTCTGAGCTCGAGGTCGCAATTGGCATATCAGTGTCTCCAAAGTCCTATAACTAGGGAAATTTCGACCACCGATCACTGATCTCCGATATCAGTGTCGACCGATCACATCAGCATCCTACTCATATATCGCTCTGGTGTCCCGATAACAATCCCACCCATCATTTCATCGCCAATCGCTCTGTCTGCTTGTCGATATGTATATAAGTCCTTCCTCATACCTGATTGACCTCCAGTTGTCGATCCGACTTAATTGGAGATCGGTGATTGGGGGTTCCACTGTGCCTTTCTTAAGTCCGCCTCCATGAATCCTCCGATTGTGATTTTTCCTTTAAGGCTTAAAGCCCATCTTTAAAGGAAAATCCTCATTTTCTTAAGGAAAATAACATCCTTATTTTAGCGATAACTTCATCATCCGGACTCAGATTGAAGTGTTGTTCACGCCGTTGGAATCAGGATGACGAGATCTATTCCCTGGTTTTGAGTTGACTTCATTCTAAGAACTTTGATTCTAAGCTTTTCCATGCCATTGTATCTAAATATCCACTTGGATCAATCCTCCCCATTGAGGAGCTTTTGGATCGCCAAAAGCTTTTCATTAATCAATTGGCAAGTGACGGAATTATCCTCTCACTTTATCTTTCTCCATCCACCTAGCCTTGCTAGGGTGCATTCCCTTGAAACCAACTCGAAGGTATTCTACGTCTCCTCACCGTGAAGGTTTGGTTCTTCTATCGAGGATGATGTCTTCGGGTAACTCATCGAGATATTCTAGTGCAAAATCATCGACTGTAGGAACTGTGCCCACCTCATCAGTGTCCATGATCAAAGGTGGTTCATACAGCTTCAGGTTCTCCACATTCACTACTGAGTACATCTGCATATATACTGGCAAGTCAAGATGAAAGGCATTGTTCCCAATCTTCTCCAAAATAGTGAATGGTCCATATCGGATTGGTCGCAACTTCTTTCCTTCTCCCTTCATCTTGTCTTTGCTGATGTGGAACCACACTTTGTCGCCCACTTGGAATTGATGGTCGACTCGATGTTTATCATGTCGAGCCTTGTAACGGGCTTGACTTTTCTCCAACTACTCTTACACTACTTGGTGAATCAATTGGATTCACTGAATGAACTACTGAGCTTTGTCCCTATCATTACGTCCACTGGAGCCATCTTCCCTTCCAAAGACCATATCAAAAGGGTCCTTTGGTAGGTAACCAAAACATGTCTCGAATGGTGATGTGTAGATGAATGCACTGCTCCGTTGTAGTAATGTTGTACATAGGGGAGATGCTCATACCACAACTTGGGATGTTTCCCACAATAGCCTCGTAATAAGTGTACCATGGTACGGTTAACAACCTTTTTCTGTCTGTCTATCTGCAGATGAAATGTCGTGCTTCTTTTCAATTTGGTGTCCATCATCCTCCACAAGCTGGTCCAAAACTCTCCAAGAAAGCGAGAGTCTCACTCTGACACAATTGATGTGGGTAATCCAAAGTGGACCCAAACATGCTGAAATAAAAGTGAAGCAGTCTGCTCTGTAGTGATTTACTTTTTACAAGGAATAAGAATACAAATCTTGCTAAAATGGTCAATGAAGACATACAAATAGTCGTCACCCTTCCTAGACAAAGGTAAACCTCCTACAAAGTCCATTGACACAATTTCCCAAGGACAACTCGGAATAGGGAGTGGTGTGTAGAGCCCAAGTTTTCTATTAGTTTTCTATTAGAGGGATTTGAAACAGAATGCGTCATACAACCCTTTACATAGCGAGTCATAATGTCTTTCATATGAGGACAAAAACAAAATCTTTGTACATGACATAAAGTATTTTCGACACCAAAGTGTCTAGACACAAGAGAGTTGTGGGCCTCTTGAATTACATGTAATCTTTCCCCTGTGGGAATGCACAATTTACCAAGGTGATACAACAATTTCCCCTGCAAGTGATAGTTGTCCACCTGTGAACCATGGGTTAGTTTTGCATAAACTTCCTTTAATTCATCATCGTTAGCATATTGTTCAGCATAAATCTCAAAAGATAATGAAGCATTATGTAAAATAACAGAAGCAAAAATAGGAGGGCAAGATAACATATCATCCACTATATTTCTAGTGCCCTTCTTATACTTTATTACCAGATGAAACTATTGAATAAAGCCCATCCACCTGAAATGACGTGATTGCTGCAACTTTGTTTGTGATTGAAGGTACTGCCAGGGCTGATGATCTGTATGAATGATTGTTTCCTTGATGATCAAGTAGTGTTTCCACTTTTTCACACTCTACACCAAAGCATAAATTTCCTTGTCATAGGTGGGATTGTTTATCAATGCTTGAGAAAATTTCTTAGAATGGTAACAAATCGGCTTCTTTTGTTGCATCCATACAACTCCCATGGCATAACCTCTGGCATCAGTTTCGATCTCAAATGGCTATTGAGATCAGGTAAGGCTAAGACTGGCATGATGCTAATATTTTCCTTCAATGTCTCGAAGGACTTCTGCTGTCTTCCTCCCCATTGTAAGACCTATTTCACACTTGTCAATGTGTGCAAAGGTGCTGCAATAATAGAGAAATTAGCAATAAATCTCCCCCAATACTAGACTGCACTTAGAAAGCTACAGACCTCGGTTACACTAGTATGCTTAGGCCAATTTACAATTGCTTCAACTTTAGAGGGATCAATTTTTAAATTACCATGACCAACAATATGACCTAGGTAACCCAAAGAGGTTTTCTCGAACTCACACTTTGACAATTTTACAAAGAGTTTTTCCTTTTTCAACACATCAAGCACTTTCTTTACATGAAACACATGTTCAGACCAACTCTTACTAAAGACAAGTATATCATCTAAATATACAAGAACAAAATCATCAATGAAAGGCCGAAATATATCATTCATAACCCGCATAAAGGTGGTTGGAGCATTGCAAAGCCTGAATGGCATCACCATCCATATAAACAACCCCTGCTTGGTTTTGAAAGCGGTTTTCCACATGTCCAGCTCCACAATTCTGACCTAGTGATATCCACTGCACAAATCCAACTTTGTGAAATAAAAAACACTTTTTAATTGATCTAATAAATCAACTATGCGTGGAAGGGGATAGCGATTTTTCACTATTATCTTGTTGAGCACGTGGTAATCCATGCACATCCTCCAACTTCCATCTTTCTTTGGCACTAATACAATCGACGAACCACATGGAGAGGTGATCGGCTTGATGATGCCTTGATCTAGCAATTCCTATACTTGTCTCTTGATTTCTTCCATTTCAATCGCCAACATCCTGTACATGCCAATATTTGGAAGAGGGGCATCATGCTGCAAATAGATTTCATGCTGGATTTCCCTCTTCGAAGGTAATCCCTTTGGTTCCTTAAACAACTCGTCCTAATTAGAGATCAATTCAGTTAATTCCTGTTTATTCTCCTAATCACAACCTTGAAACGCATCAGCGAATTCTGCCTCTTTTTCCCTTACAACCATAAGCATGCATCCTTTACTGGAATTCACTAGTCTTTTCATTTGTCCAGTGCTTACAAGGCTAGCATTAATTTTATTTTGATGAGCCTTCACTATATATTCTACCCCATCCTTGGTGATTTGATATTTGTTGTCATGACGGAAAAAGATTGCCTTTCTATCATACAGGTATGAGCTCTCCAACACCATGCCACATATATCCAATGGTATTACATCCATCTCTACTTCATCTACTAGCTTAGATGCAATCACAAATTTGACCTTGCACTATTGGGTTACATTCAATTTCACTTTATCATGTATCCATCCCAGTGGGTAAGGTTTTGGGTGTGGTTTTGTCTCTAAGCCAAGCTTCTTTACCAGGGATTCTGCAATTAAGTTTGCTTGGGACCCAGTATCAAACAGAGTTTCAACTTTGGTATGATTTACTACAACTCTGATATGAAATAATTCAATCCTTTTTCAGTCATTCGAAAGGGACTCATCTACAGAACTGGTGCCTTCATGCGATTTAGAATTAACAAGAGGTGTAAGAGTACCTTTTGTTCCTGTTGTTGTGATCAATGCTTCATCTCCCAAATCTGATCCAAGGTCTTGCTAGGCCACTACCACTGTCTTCTGCTTCCCTTTTACTCCATACTTCTTTGGACGCTCTTCTAGGTGCTGCTTCCAAAAGAGATCGTCATTGTGGCCTTCTTTCTTGAAGTGATTGCAATAAGGCTGCTCTCCTTCTTTGGCTGTTGCTGATTTCTTCTCCTTCCCTTTCCATTTTTCTTTGGATTTGCCATTGGGAGATTTCAACGGTGGATTTTTGGACTGATCCTCTCTTTCATTCTTGTCCCTATTCTCAATATGAATTTCTTTTACACTAGTTGCGTCAATAGTGGTTGGTTCAAACCACAATAACGAATGTCTAATATAACTATGCAATGAGCTTATATACTTAGTCACAACTTCAGGTGTATCAAGTGCTATACTCAGATTCAGTGTTTACTTCCTAAATTCTTCTATAAAACTCTGAACATCCTGCCCTTTGCCTTGCCTTAAATACTGCCAATTCATCAAAGCTTGTTGCTCGTATCCTAAGGGATAAAATTGTTCCTTTAATGCAGAAGTGAAATCAGTCCATGAGGAAAAGAGCTTACCCACATTCTTACTGCTCTGCAATTTTCTCTCCCACCAAATGAGAGTGGTACTGCTCAGTCGTAGAGAGGCCAACTGGATCTTTGCCTTGCCCTCCATGATCTGCTGAATCCTGTAGTAGACCTCAATCTGCCTAATCTAACTATTAAGCTTTTTTGCATTACTTTCACCATTAAACATAGGAAGATCAAATTTAACATCTAATTTAAAGAAGGGTTTCTTAGATGCATCCTTCGAATTTTTACGATTATGGTGGTGAGAGGAAGAAGAACCTTCACTCCCAGAAGGAGAAGGAGGGGGTTATTCTCCACCATTCCCATGTGTTGAACCTTGTCCTTCTTGGTTCCTCTCTTTTGCTTTCTCTAGCCTTAAAACCAGCTGAATGATATTCTCTGCCATTGACAAACAAGACAAATAAAGCTACCTTTCTCTAAACATGCATTGCAAATACAAGTAATCAGGGGATCTTTAACATACCTTTAGTCCAACGCTTTGTAGTAGTCCAGCCTCGCCGATCCAGATGAGCTCCTCCTTCTCTTCGAAACCTGCATTCACCAACAAGCCAAAAGATTAAATAGCACCTGATAAACTCATAAAACAATACATATCTATCATATAGACCAAAGAGTATATGAAACAAACCATGAATGACAATTTGTTGAGAAAAATAAGTTCATTTGCATTAAAAGGTAACAAAAGGAACCATTACAACCTGAGCCTTGGTGTTGTGCAAGTCCCTCCTAGGGTCCAGCAAGAGTTTTCCTTTACTTTGATCAGCTCACCCACTCTCAAATAAGGCTAGGAAAGGATGGGAATCTCTCCTCTCAAGCTTTACAAGGGAGTCCTAATTCCAGCAGCATCTACCCTTAGGAATGTTCAACTTTCAACCCCTCCTCCCTTTGGCCCAATGCCTGTATTTATAGTGCTCTAGAGGAAGTTATTCAGGTCCACCATCAATGGGATAAGCCCCTCTTTGGATGGGATAGCTCCCCTCTTGATGGGATAAGTTCCTCTTTGGTAGGGATACATGAACCATCTGGAGGCGCTTCATACATGTCAAACAAGCTTCTAGAATGCTCTAGAAATGACCACAAGTAACTTTTTTAGAGTGAAACTTGCGCCTTTTTACCTTTACAGGAGTACGCACCCATCCCTTTACGTACAGAGCGTACAAGTACGCAGGTATTGTGAACTTGGGTTGCGTACACGCAGGTAAGGCTAAGAGAAACTGCATACCCAGAGATATATAGATTTTTAATGACTTTCTCTCTTTCTTGAAGTTTGACATGGAGAGCAGAGGTATGAGGCTTGCCAAGGAGGATAATATGACAGTTGATGGAGCCATACTAACTGCAAATAGTCATGGTGACAAATTTTAGTGTAACAGATTTCCCCCTAAAGTGCGAAGCCTGTAGTAGATTAGGGTTTTATATGATCTAGGAAGGGTGATGTACTTTATCATTTCAAGGATTATCTTGTGGAGAGCCCAGTCGGAACCTACAAGTATTCAACACAAAATACATATATATGATCATATCATCGCTGAGGTAGGCATTCCCATACTCAGATTGAAAACTTTAACTAATTGACTATCTACTGCTCTGATACAGGAATGATTCTGCAGTACATCATAATCATAGACTTTTGTAGACACAGTATGGACGCAGCCATCTGTTTATGATTAGTCTACTGTACAATGAATACAAAACTCCTCGCAGCCTGGATGGTGGAAACTAGATCCAAGGTCTTCATTTCTACTTCCCGAACAGGTACAATTCTATCCATGCGAATAAATGAGTTGATGTTAAACATGGTAGAAACCACTTGATTACCAGTCAATGATGTAAACTGTTAACAAGCGTGAGAGAAACCACCAGTGATGTCAATGGTTCTCAAAGTACCTTGTACAATCCATGATATGTGAATGAATGAGTTGATGTCGAACATTTCACGGAATCCTTCGATCGAAAGTCAATGATGTAAACTGTCGTCAAAGGCGAGAAACCTGCCATTGATGCATGCAGACTTCAAGGTACTGATGATTCCTAGGTCATCTTTCTAGATAATGTGCTGATGTTGATAGAAAGCGATCCGTTGCAGGCAAGCCCATAACACGAAATCATAGATCAAGTTGAAGAAATGTAGCTGTAAGGACTGACTCAGGGATGGTCAAAATGGATGATGGGTATTTTGCAGATGAATGTTTATTGCAGAGACCTCTTGAACACATAACGACACGACAGATGGCTTGGTGACATTTGACCCAAAGTTAATACCCGGCTGAAACTTTCAATGTGGTTTGATCTACTGTGAGGCAAAGGATTTCCCAACCCAGATGAATGCAAAGTGTCGTGTTCAAGAGTGGTAATAAGGCTTCTTCTGAGACAAAGGATAACAAATGGGCTCATTTTTCTCTCTTTTCCCCCACCATTTCTGGCAAGTACCTCTTTATTTTTTACAAGCTTGAGGAGGATAACATATGCTTAATTATAAGCTCATCCTTCGGACAAGTCCAACTTAGTTTAGATTCAGACCCTAAGAAGGAGTGGTCCGTTCCTGTTTGTAATCGAACAGGTCCTTTACTGTGAAATTTTAACGAGTCCAGTATAGGAGAAGCTCGGCGTTTTTCATTTTTAGAGAGTCTGAAAAAACTTAAGAAGACTCCAGGTTGAACTTTTTTGTAAAGTTGTGTCTCCCAAGCCCGAAAAAGTATAAAATAATACTTGAGAGAACCGCTTAGTCTTGCGACCAAGGAGTACTTTCATGATTAGTGTCTTTGACCTGAAAAGTAAAAAGCGATCAAGGGCACGTCGTTTTATTTCCAGTATCGAGTTTGAAACGACAAAAACCCGGCAATCTTTCCCTGTTTTTTACGGTCAGAAAAGGGCTATAAGGGGACCATCTTTTAATTCCGTTTTAACGAGTGTAAAAGAAACGCTCGGCAATCTTTTCATGTTTTAGGAGTCAGAAAAGGGCTTAAAAGATGACTCCAAGGTTTCACTTTTTTGTAAGTTTTAACGAGTTCGAAAAAATGATAAAAATGTACTCATGGTTTTCACTTTTTCGTAAGTTTTAACGAGTTCGAAAAAATGATAAAAATGTACTCATATGGCCGACTTTCAATTTAATTTACGAGCAGGAAAAGACGGAAAGAACTCGGCATTTTCATTTGTTTTACGAGAATGAAAGATAGCAAAATAATCTCTGGATTTTCATGAGTTTAACGAGTCTTGAAAATAACTGAAATTGACTCGAGATAGGTTTCATTTTTACAAAAGCTTGAAACAGAGAAAAACTATGCTTCAAAGTAGTTTCATTTTTTCACAAGCTTGAAACAGAGAAAAAACTGTGCTTGATGCCCCCTAAGCATAACTGCTAGAGCGCAAGCCCCCTAGCTTCATTTCATTCAACCAGTTGGATGAAATGAAGGTTGAGTTACGAGATCATTTGAAAGACTCGACCTAAAACTGTAAGAAAATTATGCAAAAAACTGAAATAACTAACCTAAATACTTAACATTTATGAGATCTAGTCAATCTCTCGACTCAAGTAGAGGAGGATTTGTTTCATTTTTTAATGAGCTTGACACAGGAAAATAACTATGCTCGGATTCGGTTTCATGTTTACGCAAGCTTGAAACGAAAAACTATGCTTGTTATAAGTTCGCATGCCCCCCAACATAATGATGCAAAGCAAGGTACATGCCCCCCAAGCTTCATTGCATTCAATGAGGTGGATGGAATGAAGCTTTACTTTCAAGATCTTGGAAAGACTTGTGGGAGCTGTTTCATTTTTTAGTGAGGTTGACACAGGAAAAGAACTATCCTCAAAACCTTTGTTTCATTTTTTAAACGAGCTTGACACAAGATAAGGAACTATGCTCATCACTACTCTCTACAATCTACCTAACAAAAACTCTACCTAAAAAAAACCTTGATTCATTTTTTAACGAGCTTGACACAAGACAAGGAACTATGCTCTAAAATCCTTGATTCATTTTTTAATGAGCTTGACACAAGACAAGGAACTATGCTCATGACTACTCTCTACAATCTACCTACTTAACCTACCCTTGTTTCATTTTTTAAAGAGCTTGACACAAGACAAGGAACTATGCTCAAGACTCCTTGTTTCATTTTTTAACGAGCTTGACACAAGACAAGGAACTATCCTCATATCTGATTCATTTTTTAACGAGGTTGACTTAGTAACAGGAACTATCCTCAAAACCCTACTTTCTACAATCTACCTACTTAACCTAAAATCTACCTGATTCATTTTTTAATGAGGTTGACTCAGTAAAAGAACTATCCTCTACTAGCCTGTTTCATTTTTTAACAAGGTTGATACAGGAAAAAACTGTCCTCATACTCACTGATTCATTTTTTAACGAGGTCGACACAGTAAAAGGAGCTTTCCTCGTACACACTGATTCATTTTTTAACGAGGTTGACACAGTAAAAGGAACTTTCCTCACACATACTGATTCATTTTTTAACGAGGTTGACACAGTAAAAGGAACTTTCCTCACTCACACTGATTCATTTTTTAACGAGATTGACACAGTAAAAGGAACTTTCCTCACAGCACCCTGTTTCATTTTTTAACGAGGTTGGCACAGGAAAAGGAACTATCCTCGTGCTAGCCTGTTTCATTTTTTAACGAGGTTGATACAGGAAAAAACTATCCTCGTACACACCGATTCATTTTTTAACGAGGTTGACACAGTAAAAGGAACTTTCCTCGTACCTGATTCATTTTTTAACGAGGTTGACTCAGTAACTGGAACTGTCCTCATGCTGATTGATTCATTTTTTAACGAGGTTGACACAGTAAAAAGGAACTTTCCTCGAAACTCCTTGTTTCATTTTTTAATGAGCTTGACACAAGACAAGGAACTATGCTCATGACTTCCAGTTTCATTTTTTAACGAGGTTGAGACTAGAATAAACTATCCTCACACCCTTGATCATGGCTTCCAACTGGAAGAAAAACATGTCAATGGACACACCTTGATCATGGCTTCCAAGAGGTCTTCATCAGAAGGAAGAATACTTCTCTGGAAGGAACCAATGTCAAGGGACTCAAAAGGGATAAGAACATTGTGTTCAAGTAATCCCATAGAGTTTTCCATGTCAATTACCGAATCTGAATCAAAGGAAGATGAGCAAACAATGAGAGGCTCACTTACATCGGTAACTGAAAACATGGGACCAGTTGCCACATAATTAACCCGTGGCAGGGTAGATACCACTTGAGAATTAGGAACATTTAGGGCTGTCATATTATTGGTAGTTGAGACAAGACTAGGGAACGAAAGCTGGTCTACAGTCACAATACTGCCATTGTGAGGGAAAGACATCACGCGAAAGAGTGTCAATACGACAGCTTTCATTGCATAAACATAGTCTCGCCCAAGGAGTAAATTGAAATCCAAGGGACCTCGAACTACCATAAGATCAATACAGATAGTTTTACCTTCCAAGGTAATAGAAAACTTAGGAAGGATCCCTAAAGGTTCACTAATGGTTCTGTTAAAAGATTTCAGATTCTGCGTGATACGCGCAAGCTGAGGGGAACCCAAAGCTTTCCAAACAGTTGAGGATAAAATACTAACAGAAGCACCTTCATCTACCTGAGTACGATGTATGTCCCTACCACCAGCCTTGACAATTATTTGGAAAGGGATGGAGGAAGGAAGACGAGGTTCTGTCAGTCTATTCCAATCAAAGGAAAAGACCTCAGTGCTTGGAGGGGGTTCTGTAGAAACAGGCGAAATGCTCCCCGGCATAGAAGAATCTGATGTAACAAGAAGAACCTGAGCGGTATGAAGTTCACTTTCTAAAGGGAAAGTGGGATCGACCGAATGTGAAATTGAATCGACCACTTGATCAACTAACGGATCATCAACCTTAGTGACATGAGTTTCACTCTCCAGTGGAAGAGTGTGATCGACTGTACTTGAATTTAGATCAATCACTTCGTCAGTTGACGGTAGGTTGGGAGAAATTTTACGGTAACCAGTTGGAAATTCTTGCTGTGGAACAGTAAGGTTTTCCAACAATGTTGAGGCTTCATCCATGTGAGGGCAAATGTGAGTTTGATGACTCCCTTTGCATAACTTACAAGGAAACCTAACTTTACCCTTTTTCCCAGGAACCTGACTATCACTGGTTGATGGATCAACGGAAAGTTGATGAGATTTTTCTGACCAAACTTACAAGACCTTTGGAATACCAGGACAATTGACAAGGAAGTGGTCACCCTTACAAAGCCTGCAAGGGTATTTGGGTTTACGATGCATGTCGGAGTTTTCCTCAACACAACTAACACTTACAGTCGTGGTTGGTTGGTTGACTTCTTTCTTATCTTGCTTCTTCTTCTTCTTCTTCTTCCCTTTCTTCTTCTTCTTAGCCTCCTGGTTACTAGCATCAAGGCTTTTACCAGGCGAAGAGGAAGAAATGGAGGAAGAAAAATTAGGCGAAGTGTTACACTAAAAAATGTCACCATGACTACTTACAGTTAGTATGGCTCAAATCAACAGTCATGCTACCCTCTTAGGCAAGTCTTATGCCTCTGCTATCCATCTCAAACTCAAAGAAGAGAGAAAGTCTTGTAAAAAATGTGTTTATCTCTGGGGTCGCAGGTTCTCTCTAGCCTTACCTGCGGGGACGCTCACAATGTTCACAAAAGTTGCGTCCTTGGACGCTCTGTATGTTAAGGGACAGGTGCGTCCTTCTGTAAAAGGCAAAATGCGCGAGTTTCATCTTAAAAAAGTTACTTGTGGTTACTTCTAGAACTTTCTAGAGGTCGGTTTGATGAAATGGATGCGCCTCCAATTGGTTCATGTATCCCTATTAAGGAGGAACTTATCCCATCAATAAGGGAGCTATCCCACCCAAAGAGGGGGATTATCCCATTGATGGTGGACCTGAATAACCTCTTTACAGCACTATAAATAAAGACATTGAGCCAGAAGGAGGAGAGGTTGGAGCTATACATTTTCTTTGGGTAAATGCTGCAGGAATTAGGACTCCCATTTAGAACCTTGTGAGGAGAGATTGTCTTTGCTTGATTCTACTTGGAAGTGGGTGAGCTTTGTCAAAGTAGAGGAAAACCCTTGATGGACCCTGGGAGGAACTTGCACAACACCAAGGCCAGGTTGTAAGAGTTTCTTTGTTTCGTTATTAATACAAACTGGTTTATTTTTCTCAATAGCTTGTGTTAATGAGTTATTTCATGTGTTCCTTGGTCTGCATGTTGAATATATGTTTTATTATATGAAATGCAAGTGCTTGGTAATTGTTTGATTGTTTGTGGTTGCAGGAATTGACTTGAAGGAGGAGCTCATCCGGATCGGCAAGGACGGACTACAACAACAGCGTTTTGGAATAAGGTAAGCCTAAACACTTGTAGTTTTCATGTTTTAAGAGGTATATTTAGAGAAAGATCACTCCATTTTGTCTTGTTTGTCGCTAGAGAGTTTAGACTCCTAGGGAGGTCAGTTGTGTCCGCACAAATGACTTTTTCCGCCACGACAAATTGGCGACTCCGCTGGGGACTCCATTAATGAGAAAGTCTTTTCCTTTGTGTGAACTTTGCTCTGAGAAAATCATTTTTATTTTCTGGTTTTTGACTGTGAGAATTAGTATTTGGGTGGCTTAGCTTTAGATTTAGTTAGATTTGGTTTTTCTTAACTTTTCCAGAAGGACGCACCCTCTGAGTACTGCACAGTGCGTCTTTGGACGCGCTGTTGCCGTTTGCACAGAGCGGGCCCGCACCTGTTATAACGGGTTGCCTGCGTCTTCCTGTAAAATTTAGGAAAATTCCATTTTTTGCTTTAATTGCTTTTAGATTTTGATTTTTCTTAGTGTTTTCTGCCCAGATCCTTTAGTACCCTGTCAAAAATTTTCACCTGAACTTGTTTTGTGAGCTTTGAGTGTTTTAGTGGATTTCAACGAAGTTTAGGCCTAGGGTTTGATTTTTCAATAGGTCCTGTAGTGACTTTGACGGTAGAAAGTTGTCCAGCCTTAGATCTCTCTGGTTAGTCAGCCTTCTTAGAAGTCGGGCCTGTCGTAAAGTCTCCTTGTGTGAGCAGCTTGCCATTTAAGTTGTTTTGGGTCAAATTTCGAATTACTTGTTTATAAAGTGTTGATTTCCATTTTACAAAAGAACAAAAAGATTAGAGTTTTGTTTTGGCTAGTTTTTGGTTCTGCAATAAGCTAGTCCTTGATTTGATTGTGATCAAGTAAAACACCTTAGAATAATCATTGTTGGTTTTGGCCTCGTTAAGATTGCTTAGAGTAAATTTACCTTTTAGTTTGCTTATGAGTGAATTTTCATAGATTTTAATAGTTGTTAAGATTGATTTTTGGTTATATTAGATTTATTTGCTTTATTAAAAGAAAAATACAAAAACATCTTCTTTAAAAGTCTTGTTTCAAGTAGCTTTTTGTTTTTGAAAGAGAAAAAGAGTTTTTTTCGTGCATGTAAAGAGCGGTCATGTTTTTAAGCTTGGAAAAGACAAACGAATTGTTTCTTTGATTGTCTTCAATTAAGAAGTTGCTTTTATAAAGATTGCATTCTCTCAACTTTTTAGTTAAGCAATTCATCGAAAAAGTAAAGTAGTGGGTAAATCATCCTAGGTGCATTTTGTAGTGGTTTCGAGTCGACTCAACACACCACTGGTTTCACTTCCATCACCTTTTGACTTAAGAAACAACCTTAAAAGTAACGCTTAAATTAAAATCAATCTAGTAATTTTTATTTTTCTAGGGCTCTGAAACACCAACATAGCTTAGGCTAGGGTCTTGGAGTAGGTGAGTACTTAACTCTCCAAGACTACAAAACCAAACAGATAGTTTATCTTGAGTAGATTAAATCCAATTGTTTCAGTTATACTCTGGGAAAGCTCCTCTTAAAGGAGAAGCACGAGCTCGTGTCCGAACCAGTGAGGGGATCATTCCCCCCTCGTTGGGAACGACGCCAGACAGTACGTATTACAAACGGTAAACCTCAGATTAACCATTGTCGAGGAGCCAGGGGTCACTTATCGGTAAACCTTGGATTATTGTCAAGGAGCCGGTAAGGGGATTGAGCTTGTTACTCTGCCCTTGCGTGCTGTCGGAGTTTAGACTGTTCCCCCAGGTGTAATTGTTGTGATTGGTAACTTTAGTGACCATAATCTTTAGGGTTCTACCGAGGTGACGGTGGAGGGAAGGTCCCACTGTACCTGGAGCAGATGTCGGTTATACTCACTTGGATTTTCCGGGGGGTTCACTTCACTTCGAGACGGTTAAAGTGGAGGAACTTGTGCCGGTCTATTCATTAAGCAGGTTGCCGGGGTAACTGTTCCACCCGCCATTTCTGTACTGAATCCTGCGAGGTTGGGCCTAATCACCAACTAGCGCTTTTGGTCCGGAAGACTACTGTTTGTGTTTGGTTTGACGCTCTAGATTCTTTAGGCGTGTGCTTCAAATTTGTTTGCTTCTTTAGAAGACTTTAGGTGGTTTGATTTGAAATTTTTACTTTGTTTTCGTGTGTTGTAGTTAAAAATCTTTAATTGTGGCGGAATTACCGAGACAGTCCCGTAGACTTCGGGGCCAGTCTCCTGAAGTTGTTTCTGTGGCCGAATTGTTGAGAAGATCCCGTAGACTTAGGGGATCCCCTCCTCGAGACGACCCGGGTAATTTAGAAGGTTTAAAGGTCCTTGTAACTCCTCCTAGTGACAGTAGAGTAGGTTCACCTGAAGAAGGAGAATCTTCCTTGGTAGTCCATCCAGATTACCAAAGTTTAGAAACAGGTTACAATCCCGAAACTGTTACAGTTTCCGAGCTTGCTGGTAGTTTTTCATCTGCCAGTGAAACAGGCGAAGAACCTGAAATTTCCGAACCTGTTACTCCAACTTCTAGTGTCCCTGATTCACCGAGAATAGAAAGAATTATCACCGAAAATCTACCTTCTGGTTTGATTGCTATAGAAGAACTTGCTCCAGAAGAAGATATAGGTGTCTCTCACCTTGAAGGTCAACTTACTATTGATCTAAGGGAGCGTGAATCCATCTTTTACAGTCCTCCTAGAAGTACTTCTTGGTACCTTGCGTTAACCAATTTTTTAGACAACTCAGTCGGTTTTTCTACACCTCGTACTCCTTTTCCACCTGGAGGTATTCATACTCCTGTAAATATGTCTGGTCAGTCGTCCGTGTTTACACAAAGTCCTGAATCGTTTTTACACGGCGGTCCTTCTGTTCCCACTGGGTATCAGTCACTTTCTGGTACCTTTGCGGGGGCATCTCCTCAACCCGTTGATCGTGGGTTATTTGCTGGAAACAGTGGTAATATACCATTGGGTGTAGGAGACATTTACATGATGTCAGGTTCAGTTCCCGTTTCCCAACCTCAAGGTGGCCAATTACCGCCTGGGGGGCAACCTCAGTTAACGCCTGGGGGGCAACCTCAAGGTACACAAATCGTGTCTGGGGGGCAGCCTCAAAGTCAGTATGTACCTATGGTGCAATACTTGCCTCAAGGTCAACCTCAGCCTCAATATGTACCCCAAGGTCAACCTCAGTATCAATATCAACCTCAAGGATGGCAACCCCAAGGATGGCAACCTCAAGGGTATCAACCCCAAGGTTATCAACCTCAAGGGTACCAACCTCAAGGTCAAGGTCAACCCCAGTATCAGTATTTGCCCCAAGGTTATCAACCTCAAGGTCAATACTCAAGTCAAGGTTATCAACCGCCTCAAGGTCAGTCATATGTTCCGAGTATGGGAACTGCACCTTACAATTATCAATCCTACCCTCAATCTGGTTATGGATCTCAGTATCCTCAACCTGTTACGGGTCAGTACCCTGGAATGTTAGTGTGGGATCCATCACAGGGTCAACAGGTGTTGCAGCCAAGTGTACAGATGGTTCCTCAAGCTGGACAACCCGTAGTTTCTGGTCCAACCCAGCAACCGCAACCTGTCCAGCCCAATGTTCAAACTTCTGTAGCTTCGGTAGTTACTCAGCCGTCAATTGCACCTAGTACTCCATCTCAAACGGCTGCTGCAACTACCGCTACATCTACCATACTTACTTCTGGAGTATTGACGGCTCCAGTTTCTACTGTCCCTGTTACCACACCTCAGACATCTTTACCGTTGTCTGGATCTACGATTCAAACCACGGTCCAGATGCCTGTAGGTCAGCCTGGTACAAGTACGGTTGTGACTACTCAACCTCAATTTGTTCAACCTCCATACCAGGGACAGTACCAACCTGGGCAAGCTGTCCAACAACCGGTTTACCAGTATCAACCGTATCCTGGGTACACTTATCAACAACCTCAACAACCCCAGTACGGTCCGGTTAATCCTGGTTTTCCAGGAGGATATAATATCCCAAATGCGACTCCTGTTCCTAGTTATCCTGGATATCCTCCTCCTGGGGCTGGTATTGTGACCCAGAGTTTTAGAGATCCTAACCGGCAGTTACCGTTTATTGCAACTTTGGATTTACCCGACTTGACGCGCCTAACGAACGATCCAATTCAATATCTTCAGTTCTGGCCGCCAATGCCAAATAAGTTGCCCAGCGATATACCCAAGTTCGAAGGTAAGTCTGGAGAGGATCCGTCCAATCATGTGATGACTTACCACCTCTGGTGTGCTTCGAATTCTATCTCAGATGATTCCATCCGCTTACGTCTTTTCCAGCGTACACTCATTGGTCTCGCGGCCAAGTGGTACATTGAGTTACCACGGGCCTCTTTTTACAACTTTAGCCAGTTAGCTACCTCGTTCTTAACTCACTTTCAGTTGCCGGTCAGATACGATAACGGCACGGAGTTATTAACTTCACTAAAACAATCGACGTCCACGTATATTTCTGATCACATTCATGAGTGGAGACGTCGAAGGAGATTAGTGAAAGTTTTTATCCCGGACCAAATCTTAGCTGAATGGTTTGTCAAATCATTATTACCGAAGATTACTGAAGATGTAGCTAAGGCCGGAGTAGTTACTGAGGAGCAAGTCATTGCTCAGGCACAATACCTTGACTTAGTTTACACTCAGTCGGGTACGTTACACGAGAAGATTCCGGATCTTCCAAAGTCGAATCAAATCGCTGCTGCTCCTTCGGGATCTCATGCCGCTGATGGTATGATTGGTATCGTGACTACGAAGAGCAAGAAGAAGTCTTCCAAGGCTTCAACTACTCCAATTATCACTTTGCCTGATTCTCCGACAGGAGAGTCTTCTCCTGAACTCACCGCCGACATTCACGCTGTAGAGTCATCTACGGCCAAACCAAAAAACGGTGGAAAGAAGAAAGGAAAGAAGAAGGCTAAAGCAGACAAGGCTCCAAAGGAGAAAACTGAAAAGTTGGAAACCAATGACGAAAAACGCAAACCTCGATATCCTTGTCTTATTTGTGAAGAGGATCATTTTACGAGAGATTGCCCTCATCGGGCCGAGGTTGTAAAAATAGTCAAAGGTTCTCCCACTCCTGCTGTGTTAAAAAATCCATTTCCAGAGCAGGAGAATAAGATGATAGGTTCTTCTTCGAATGCCAGTGAAGAACCCATTTTGATGATGTCTCATGTGAGGATTGCGACTCGATCGCAAGATTATGGTAGTAAGGCTCCTGTTGATGGCAAGGAAGCAGAATCTTCTCACTCTAACCCATCAACCTCAGCTCCTGGTTCCGATCCACTACAGATCGAAAAACCTAACCCAGACTTAGTGATTAAGCCGCCCGCCAAGGGTGTACTTCGAAGGTCTGCTTTCAATCCACATGCGAGAGCAGCCCAGAATTACAACATTGTTGAGAACTTAGCTGTTTCACCTTCAGCAATGTCGGCACTCGAAGTGCTGCAATCATGCCCAGCACAACGGAAATTGCTTTTGTCGGCTATCGGAGCTGTCGATGTTCAGGACCCGAACCTAATGATCTTTGATCTAGAAAATAGTACGCCACGTCTCCCCCATCAAATGGCTTTCCAAATTCCAGTGATAGTCAAAAACAGGCCTATTCATCGGACTGTGATTGATGAGGGAGCTTCTACGTGTATTATGTCGATTCAATGTTGGAGATCGCTTGGTTCTCCTTCGTTGAACCAATCCCCCACCATCCTTAAGGCCTTTGATGGCCGTGGGTTCCGTCCGTTTGGTATTCTACAAGAATTGCCTATAGGGGTTGAAGGTAAAACCGTTAGTCTGGATGTGGAAGTGGTTGATGCCCCTCTAGACTACAACCTTCTTTTGGGTCGAAGTTGGTCATATGCTATGACAGCGGTCGTTTCATCGGTCTTCAGAGTAATTAAGTTTCCACATAACGGTAAGATCGTGACTATTGATCAGCTGACATACTTTTCATCCGACCCAGCCTCTTCAGAGAGTATCCAGCATGTTGGTAAGACGACAATCCCTTATAGGGACGTTGGTGTAGGTTTAGTTAAGGATTCCGGTTTACTGGGAACTTTTCCTCTCCCTCCACTTAGCGCAGATCCTTCGTTTGCAACCATTCATATGATTACATCAGAAAACATTATTTATGATGATCCTTGGTTCGTCCCATCTGACTCTGAGATAGACTCACTCGGTAATGCTATGCCTTTGAGTCCATATGAAATTGCTTATGAAGCTCTCATGTCTTTTACCGACTTTCATTCAACCGAAGTCGACCAAATGAATGTGGTCAGTGAAGAGTCACTTTTCACCTCACCCTTAGAACGGATAACGTTTCCCGAAGTCGTGTCATCTGACGAACAACTTCGCGAAATCCTAAGTGTAGATGATCTACCATGGGAGGATCTCCATCACAGATCTTCGTTTTTACCTAAGGATGATGCATTTGAAAATGATTTTTCATCTATCTTTACCGCTGAATATGTCAAAGACGCTCAGGATCCAACGAAACATTCTGATTCAGAGTTGAATTTAGGGAATATTTCTCGTACTATTCCCATTGATATTTCAGTGAAGCCCAGAATCGAGGAAAACATTCATATAGGTGCCGCATGTACTGAAGAAGAAATCCAAACTTACAAGGCCCTATTCCAAGAATTCCGCGACGTGTTTGCCTGGTCTTACGAGGAAATGCCGGGAATTGATCCTGCCATTGTTGTTCATGAAATAAAGACCTACCCGGATGCTAAACCCGTCCGGCAACGGTTGCGTCAAATTCACCCTCGAAAAGCGGCTGCAATTAAAGCAGAAGTCGAAAAGCTGTTGAAAGCAGGTTTCATTTATCCGATCCCGTTAACGGATTGGGTATCGAATATTGTTCCGGTCAACAAGAAACAAGGAACAATAAGAATCTGTATCGACTATAGGGATATAAATCGAGCTTGTCCAAAAGACAACTATCCTACGCCTTATATCGATCAAATTATTGATGATTGTGCCGGAAGTGAAATGTTTTCCTTCATGGATGGTTTCTCGGGCTATAATCAAATCAATATTCTACCTGCCGACCAACCAAAAACGGCATTCATTTGTCCATGGGGGACATTTGCTTATTGCAAGTTACCTTTTGGGCTTAAGAATGCCGGGCCACTTTTCAACGGGCGATGTCTTATGCATTTCATGACATCAAGCACATTGTGCAACCCTATCTCGATGATTTGCCTGCTCATTCTTTACATCGAGCTGATCACCTTGTCCACCTACGAGCAATCTTTATGAGGTGTAGGCATTATCGAATTCGGTTGAATCCCCACAAGTGTGTTTTCTGTATAGAAACAGGTCGATTGCTGGGATTTGTTGTTTCAAAAGCCGGCATTCGCGTCGATCCCTCGAAAGTCGAGGCTATCATCAAATTGCCTCCTCCTTCGAGTTTGCGCCAACTCCAAAGTTTGCAAGGGAAAGCGAACTTTTTACGCCGATTCATCCCAAACTACGCCGAGGTCACTAAAGGTTTTACACGGTTGTTGAAACAGAATGCACAATTCTTTTGGGACGAGATTGCCCAACAATCTTTTGATGCACTTAAACACGCGTTGACCCATGCACCGTTATTGCATCCTCCCAACTACAACCAAGACTACTTCTTATACCTCGCAGCTTCGCATTCCACCATTGGAATGGTGTTAGTTCAAGAAGATGAATTCGGAGCGGAGCATGTGATATATTATCTTAGTAGGACCTTGAATCCCACTGAGCTAAAATATTCGCATGTGGAGAAATTGGCCCTGGCAGCCGTTCAAGCTGTCCAGCGTTTTCGTCACTACATTCTTCTCCGCAAAACTACAGTTATTTCGGATTGCAACCCTATGATTTATATTTTGACAAAACAACTGCTAGGGGGCAAGTACTCTAAATGGATTGTCATCCTGCAAGAGTTCGACTTGGAGTTCGAGAAGTCCAAGTCTAAGAAATCCTTAGTTTTTGCGGAATTGATGTGTGATTTCCCGAGTGCTGACACAGAGACTGTGGCAGAGGAGTCCATTGCGGACGAATCTTTGTTTCTTATCAGTACTGTAGATCCGTGGTACGGGGATATAATCATTTATCTCCAAACCCAAACCTTTCGGCCTGAAGCTTCCAAAGCGGAACGTCGAAAAATTCGGTTTCAATCCCAGCCATACAAAATTATTGGAGATACACTTTATCGCCGGGGGGCAGACTTAGTTTTTCGACGTTGTTTAACTCACGAAGAGGCTGAGAGGGTTTTGAATGATTGTCACTCTGGAGCATGTGGCGGTCATATGTCTGGGTATGCCACAGCTCAGAAGGTGTTGCGCGCTGGCTATTTCTGGCCGTCTATGTTTAAAGATTGTATCATTGCAGTCAGGAAGTGCCACAACTGTCAAGTGTTTGATCGCAAGATGCGCGCTCCACCTGCTCCTCTCCACCCTATAATTGCCGTTGGTCCATTCGCCAAATGGGGTATCGACTTTATTACTTGTAACCCTCACTCGGCCGGGGGGCATGCGTATATCATCCTTGCGGTTGATTATTTTACTAAGTGGGCCGAGGCGATGCCTACATTCGACGCAAGCGGCAAAACAGCTGCAGTTTTCGTATTCAATCATATCATAACTAGGTTTGGTGTCCCACAAGCAATCATTACTGACCATGGGAGCCATTTTCGAAACGTCATGATGACTGAGCTTACAAGCCAGCTTGGTTTGCGCCACGATAGCTCTACTCCTTATTATCCGCAAGCCAACGGTTTGGTTGAGTCTATCAACAAAGTTCTAGTTATCATGATCCGACGAACCATTGGTGTTCATCGGTCGAATTGGCACAACATGTTATTTTCAGCGCTATGGGCATACCGAACCTCAGTGAAAAATTCAACAGGGTTCACTCCTTTCCAGCTAGTTTATGGCTTAGAAGCTGTGTTACCAATTGAATGCGAAATCCCATCACTTCAAATGGCTGTCGAATTACTTCCAGCTACTTCCGAAGAGGAGAAACGTTTATTGTACTTGGCTAAATTAGATGAGACTCGACGTGACGCTACATTGGCAATCGAGACTCACGCGAAACGAATGAAAGCTCAGTATGATAGAAATGTAACCCCTCGAAGTTTTTCGGAAGGAGACCTAGTACTATTATATGATCAAGCTAACGATAAGCTAGGTGCTGGAAAATTCGTTCCCATGTGGCATGGGCCCTACATTGTAAAGCGAAAGCTAGCAAAAGGGGCTTATGAGCTAGTTGACTTTGATGGGGACTCTTTGGGTAAACCCAGAAATGGACTTTACCTAAAGAGGTATTATGCTTAAATGATGGGTATGGAGAAATTTTTAGATAGGTTAGATTTTCTTTCTAGCTAGCAAGTGTGTTAGTTTAGTCAGTGTGCTTAGCTTAGAGAGTGTGGTTTTTCGTCGTTATTCTGGCTTATCTTGGTTTTACTCTTGATATTGCAGATGTCGACGCCTCTCCAAACATACATTGGATTTGCTGATGGTGCTTGTCGTAGTACACGGAACATCTCTTCCGCAGCTTGGGTTATCTATTCGCCCTCTGACGAGTTAGTTTCTATGCATGGGGTAAGCCTCGGTCAAACAACGAACAACATTGCAGAATACAGTGCAGTGATTGAATTATTATCCGAATCTATTTCATTTGGAATTCGACGTTTGATAGTGAGGTTAGATTCTGAACTTGTTGTATTACAGCTTAATAGAGTTTATGCCATTAGGAATCCTGTGTTATTAAGGTTGTTTTTGAGAGTGCGTCTCTTGGAACGTGAATTTGATTACATTGAATATCAACATATTCCAAGGTCTTTGAATACATTAGCAGATGCAATTGCTTCTCGAATGTTGGACAGACATTTACGATAATCATGCAAGTAAATTAAAAAACATTTCATCACATATGTTAAACAAGATAAGCCGGTAATAGTGATATATATAGATAGAAGTGTGTCAAAAATATATACATCGTCTTCGATCATAGGTTGAAAACACCTTATGATCGGCAAAATGATAGTACAAAAAGTCAAAATGTCACATGTGACTACAAAAGTGACTAGTCAATCACTGGTGGTGCTCTCTGTATGACACCACTGCGCGGGCTACCTTACGCAAAAATCTCCTAAACGGTCCAGGGACCGCGACTACGAAGCGCTGAAGCCTGTAGGAATGTCATCCATAGTAGTCTCAGGTATATCTGCCGTGAGACGCTCTAGATCATGCTCCAACTCAGCTAGTACTTCTGCAGCCGCGTCCTGTGGGGCCGGTACCGGTGCAGCTGGATGTAGTCTATCAAAAGGCCGGAGGTTGGCTGGACGCTGTGGACCAACATCTGCATTTTGAAAATTTTACTGTTAGTTTTGAGACGATATATATGAAAAATAAAAAAAATACATAATTAGAAAACTTGTGAAAATAAAAGTACCTCTGTCATCCCATTGTTCTCCCGGTGGAAGAACCATGTCCGGATCACCTCTAAAATCCACTCCGGCATACGGAAAGTCCTGTATCGAAAAAACCTGGTCCTCTAACCAGTGAAAGTAACTATCTGAGAATCGAACCACTGTCGCACCCTCGTCAGGATGCCGGGCCATCACCGCAACCCATCGTATCAGCTTTGGCTCCCGAGGACCCAAGATATCAACAGTGAGTTGCTGAGGGATCAGCATTGGAACTCTCTCCAAGGCAAAGCTCACGACTAGAGGCCCATATCCAAAAGTCTTTAGTCGTCCGTTCTTTGCCTTGGTCAGTTGGCTCTTCATATGAGCCGACACAGCTTCACACCAGTTGAAAATGGTGCCTTGGTAACAGTCAATTGCCATCCGCATTTGGGATCCGGAAGCAATGTGTAAAGCGGCCGCGCCGCAAATTCTGGTAACCGTGAACGCTATGACTTTGAGTTCCGGCAGAGTGATGTGTTTTATCTCTATGCCTTTTGAATGGTGAGCCCCAGGTGTGCACCACTCGTCGCGGAGACTATCAAGGGATTGGCCACCCGGCCTAGTCCCCGCAAGACTGAGTTGCTCACCTCTGTTCGGCAAGCCAGTGAGAAAGTATACATCCGAGGGCTCTATCTCGAGCTGGTGCCCTCCTATGTAAAAGCATTGTTCTTGAACGTTCCATCGCTCAACCAGCCATTCCAAGAATCTTACCTGGCCCCTCATGCCCGGTATGGTCCAATATTTGTATAATCCGCATGCTCTTAGGGCATCCAGGGAAGGTTGATGATTTATTGCAACTTCATCATCCTCTACATGCTCTCTTTCTCTCCAATCTAACATGGTTAATACCCTGCACATCAAAATAGCAATTAGAAATTGATTTGGGAATTTTTTGGTAGTTTTTTGAGGGAGTTGGGGTTTTGAAATGCGCACTTCTCGGAAGACGCCCCGCTTTGTAGCACAGGGCGCCCGGACGCGCTGGCCTGAAGGCGGGCCGCGTCTTCCGACCATTTTTCCCGTATGAGAAAAAGTCGGGGGACGCGGGTCACCCGAAGGGCACCCGCGTCCGCCGAGAGGCGCATTCCAAAACCAAAACCCCCCCAAAAAATGAAACTAAGACCTAAAAATTGATTCTAAACGGATAGAAATGCAGAGTAGGATGTGTAAAATACCTGGATAAGACGGCGTTCGATTCCGACGGTCGGATTTTCCGCAGCGACCACGGGAAGTTTCTTGTCAAAAGCTCCTTTTTCAACCTCAACAGTGAAACGGTAAAAATGACATGGTAAAAGGTCTTTTTATAGGTTTTTTGGATGAATTAGTTCATTTTTTACCATGAAAAGATGTTTTTTGATGTATTTTTGCCTATTTTAAACAGGTATGAGTAATGTGTTGCTTTTGTGCAGGACAAAGGGATTTCGAGGGAAATTGTCATTTTTCACAAACAAAAATATCAGAGTCATCTTTTAAGCCCTTTTCTGACTCCTAAAACATGAAAAGATCGCCGAGTGTTTCTTTTACACTCGTTAAAACGGAATTAAAAGACGGTCCCCTTTTAGCTCTTTTCTGACCGCAAAATCAGGAAAAGATTGCCGGGTTTTTGTCGTTTCAAACTCGATAAGGAAATAAAACGACGTGTCCTTGATCGCTTTTTACTTTTCAGGTCAACGACACTATTATGAAAGTACTCCTTGGTCGCAAGATCAAGCGGTTCCCCCATTATTTATTTTATACTTTTTCGGGCTTGAGGGACACAAATATACGAAAAAGTTCAACGTGGAGTCTTCTTAAGTTTTTCAGACTCTCTAAAATTGAAAAACGCCGAGTTTCTCCTATACTGGGCTCGTTAAACATTTTACAGTAAAGGACCTGTTCAATTACAAACAGGAACGAACCACTCCTTCCTAGGGTTCGAATTTAAACTAGGTTGGACTCGTCCGAAGGATGAGCTTATAATCAAGCATATGTTATCCTCCTCAAGCTTGTTAAAAATAAAGAGGTACTTGCCAGAAATGGTGGGGGAAAAGAGAGAAGAATGAACCTGTTTTTACCTTTTGTCTCAAAAGAAAAATTTATTACCACTCTTGAACACGACACTTTTCATTCACCTGGGTTGGGAAATCTTTTACCTCACAGTTGACCAAACCACTTTGAAAGTCTTTAACCGGGTTTCGGGGATTAACTTTGAGTTATTCGTCACCAAGCCATCTGTCGTGTCGTTATGTGTTCAAGAGGTCTGCAAGCAAAACTTTCATCTGCAAAATACTTGTCATCCATTTGACCATCCCTGAGTCAGTCCTTACAGCAACATTTCTTCAACTTGAACAATGATTTCGTGTTGCGGGCTTGCCTGCAACGGGTCGCTTTCTATCGACATCGACACATTATCTAGAAAGATGACTTAGGAATCGACAGTACCTTGAAGTCTGCATGCATCAATGGCAGGTTTCTCGCCTTTGACGTCAGTTTACATCATTGACTTTCGATCAAAGGATTCCGAAAGTGTTCGACATCAAAACATCTATTCACATTTCACGGGTTGTGCTTGGTACTTTGAGAACCATTGACATTACTGGTGGTCTCTCTCACGCTTGTTAACAGTTTACATCATCGACTGGTAATCAAGTGGTTTCTAACATGTTCGACATCAAATCATTTAAATCACATGGCTAGAATCGTACCAATTCGGGAAGTAGAAGTGAAGACCCTGGATCTAGTTTCTACCATCCAGGCTGCGAGGAGTTTTGTATTCATTATCTATGTAGACTAATCATAAACAGATGGCTGCGTCCATACTGTGTCTACAAAAGTCTATAAAAAATGATGTACTGCAAGATCATTCCTGTATCAGAATAGTTAGTCCATTAGTTAAAGTTTTGAATCTGAGTATGGGAATGCCTACCTCAGTGATGATATAATCTTATACATGTATTTTGTGTTGAAAATTGCAGGTTCCAACCAGGTCATCCACAAGACAATCCTTGAAATGATAAAGCGCTTCACCCTTCCTAGAATTACAAAACCCTAATCTATTCCAGGCTTCGCACTTTAGGGGGCAATCTGTTACACTAAAAAATGTCACCATGACTACTTACAGTTAGTATGGCTCAAATCAACAGTCATGCTACCCTCTTAGGCAAGTCTTATGCCTCTGCTATCCATCTCAAACTCAAAGAAGAGAGAAAGTCTTGTAAAAAATGTTTATCTCTGTGGTCGCAGGTTCTCTCTAGCCTTACCTGCGGGGACGCTCACAATGTTCACAAAAGTTGCGTCCTTGGACGCTCTGTATGTTAAGGGACAGGTGCGTCCTTCTGTAAAAGGCAAAATGCGCGAGTTTCATCTTAAAAAAGTTACTTGTGGTTACTTCTAGAACTTTCTAGAGGTCGGTTTGATGAAATGGATGCGCCTCCAGTTGGTTCATGTATCCCTATTAAGGAGGAACTTATCCCATCAATAAGGGAGCTATCCCACCCAAAGAGGGGGATTATCCCATTGATGGTGGACCTGAATAACCTCTTTACAGCACTATAAATAAAGACATTGAGCCAGAAGGAGGAGAGGTTGGAGCTATACATTTTCTTTGGGTAAATGCTGCAGGAATTAGGACTCCCATTTAGAACCTTGTGAGGAGAGATTGTCTTTGCTTGATTCTACTTGGAAGTGGGTGAGCTTTGTCAAAGTAGAGGAAAACCTTGATGGACCCTGGGAGGAACTTGCACAACACCAAGGCCAGGTTGTAAGAGTTTCTTTGTTTCGTTATTAATACAAACTGGTTTATTTTTCTCAATAGCTTGTGTTAATGAGTTATTTCATGTTATGTGTTCCTTGGTCTGCATGTTGAAAATATATTTTATATTATAATGAAATGCAAGTGCTTGGTAATTGTTTGATTGTTTGTGGTTGCAGGAATTGACTTGAAGGAGGAGCTCATCCGGATCGGCAAGGACGGACTACAACAACAGCGTTTTGGAATAAGGTAAGCCTAAACACTTGTAGTTTTCATGTTAAAGAGGTATATTTAGAGAAAGATCACTCCATTTTGTCTTGTTTGTCTCTAGAGAGTTTAGACTCCTAGGGAGGTCAGTTGTGTCCGCACAAACAACTTTTTCCGCCACGACCGAAGAAGGTAAAGGGTCAACAGAAGGTTTGGTGATGTTGAGATGGTGAACTCTGTTGATGAGAAGCATCCGGTTAAGATGGAA